>JACGDI010001580.1:1320300-1338786 GCA_014898725.1 Jacaranda copaia
TAAACTCCTCAAAATATCTTATAAGATGCTTGATAGCTTATAAAATGTAAAAAAATATTTGATAAATTTTTTTTAAAAAAGAACTTATAAACTATTTTTTAAAAAATAAGAAGTTCCTAACTTGTTCTTAAGATTTTACAAACTCACTTAATTTTAATCATATTAATTATAAAATTTTCATTACTAACATCTTATAAATTCCAATATTTTATTTTATCCAAAACACTTTAAGAACTTATTTTTTTTAAAAAAAGTCTAATGTCTTATAAATTTGAAAAACATCTTAAAATATAGGAGGTTATAAAATTTTTTAAATAAATTTATCCAAACACCATCTTAATATAAGTTCATTTTATGATATATCTATACATGCAATTGGTGTACTTTTCAAACAAAATGGACCAATCACATAATAGCCTAATACATAAAGTGCACCTCTTATGTATTAGTGAGGTTCAATGAAAGATTCAAATCCAATTTGAACAAAAAAATTTCAAAATAAATATTATTTGGAAAAAGAGAAAAGAAAGTTATATATATAGCTTTAAGAATGAGAATAGGTCAATTCTAAATAATCACATGAGCGCACCTACTATGTGATTAGTCTATACTCTAAACTCTTCATACATGATATGGCAAAAAACAACTGACAATCAAATTTGAAAAAATCAATGCCATTTAAAAAATACAAATATTAGCTTTTTAGGTATAAAAAACCATTTTTTTAAAATAACTCATTTATTTTATTTTTTAAAAATACATTAGTGTTCATTTGGTCTAGTGTCATTGCCTTTACATATATATTATATTTACACACCCTGTACAGCTAGAATTCTAACCTACCAAACTTTTGATGTATACGTGTGTATAAACAATGAAAGAGAAAAAAAAAACATGTGAAGGTGATGCTATGCATTGAATCAATTGGCCACTCAATAAATTCGAAATTTAATGAATTCTTGATGTATATGTATGTGGAAATAAAAAAATTATGATTATTTTTTTATTTATCAACTATACTTTTTATGTTATTGAAAGGATATTTATAAAATTCAAATTTTAACTAACTAGCTTCTTTTCTTAAAAAAATTATTTTAATTATGATACACAATTTTTTCAAAAATATAAGGATAGAGTATTTTGATTTTCAATAAAATTTTATCTAGATCTTCGATCAGACGAGATCTTTTTAAAAAATAAAACCTAAAAAGAATGGACTCTCATCTCATCTGGCTGGCCGTTTCAGCCTTGATATCTCGTACCGTTGGGAGTCATTTGGCAGTTTGTACACATTTCAGTGTTTTTACGTCACTTCAATTTTTTTAGTACTGTCCTAGGTAACTAAAATTAAGGTACCCCTATTCAGATCCAGACCCTGAAACCCAAATTCCTTAAAATTTGCTTACATAGGCAAAAGTGCAAAACCCAAAAAAGAAAAAAAAGGAAAAAAAAAGGCCCAAATTCCTTAAGGTTATGTTTGGTTACATTCTCTTAGAACAAAATCGTTCTCAGAGAATATAACTAAACATATGTCTTCTTATTCTCTCAAAATAAAATTTAAAATGTTTAAATTATTCTTACAATTTAATTGATAAATGATTAAAAAATTATATTTTTTACATCACAATCATTATCAATTATATATACTATTAAAATCTATTTACATCCTCAAAATTCAACAAAAAAACATTAATTTAATTGTTTCAATAGAATTTATCTTCTTTCAAAATATAAATAAACATACCAAATTTTTTCAAAATAATTTTCTTACTATTTTCAAATTATAAACAAACATACATCATATTCCCCAATATAAATTTCACATTCCTCAACCTCACTTCCAAAACCTCATTCCCAAAATTCATTCTTCCAAAATATATAATCCTAAATACATAATTTATAAACAAACATTATCTTAAAATATGCTTACTTCGGCCAAAAATAAAATTCTTATACAGAGGAAAAACAATTCCGAAAAGAAAAATCAAAATTCCTCAAAAAGTGAAAAAGCATGCTTATCTTATAAAAAGGAAAGGGAAAAATTTGGCGGCCGACCCAAATTTACCAAATCCAAACATAACTATATCTTCATAAATCAACGGCTCAGATCGCACACCATTTTTCCATATCCAACGACTGTGAGCACTCACGCGTCATCTCAGGGCTTCCCATGAAAACCTCAAATTCTTTCATTCAGCCTCCACACAACCCTTCTCTCTTAGAAACTCAGATTCACCTATACATACAACATCCACCATATCTGTATTAATTGTCTTTTAGAATTATCAAATTACCAATAGTTGTAGGAGTCCTGGGATTAATTTTTCTTGAAGATGCAATCAAATAACGGTTCGGAATCTCAACAGACTAGTTCTAAAGAGAATAACAATGAGAGTAGTAATAGCAATAATAAGGCGGTGGCGCCGCCTCCGGTAGTGGCCGCGGTTCCGGGACAGCAGTGGGTGGCGATGCAGTACCCAGCGGCAGCGATGGTAATGCAGCATGGGATGGTGCCTGCGCCGCATTACGGGCCGCACTACATGCCCTATTACCACCACCACCTCCACCACCATCCACCCCTACCGCCGCCGCCACCACAGCAACAGAGCGGCAGCAGTAATGGAGGGGGATCCAATGGTGAGAATCGCACGATCTGGGTGGGTGACCTCCATAATTGGATGGATGAGGATTATCTCCGCAACTGCTTCGCTTCAACTGGAGAGGTATATTTGCGAATGTGGGCTTATTATTTTGTCTATATAATACTTATTTTTTTCTTTGAAGTGTTGTCTCTATTAATGGGTTTTCGCCATTGATGTTTGATTCTGGTTAATTTTATTAGATAGGGTAAATATGATTGTATATGGAGTAGAGGTTTGAATGAAGCTGGCGTCTATGGTTGGAGAAGTGGGTGGTTTTGTGAGGATAAGTAATCTGTATATGATCTGCATTTTGGAGGTTTGTTTTTCAAGGTTCAGAATTGAACTGCAGTGTTCTACTATAATTGTCTTGTGTTATAATATTTGGTGATTGATTATTGGTATTGGATATTAATCATAATAATGTTATTGATGTAGAGGTTCAGGCAAAAAGTTGGTACCTTTGGCTGGGAAATATATTGGTTTGTTGTACTTGAATTATTGCAATTTTGAATTACTTGTTTTGGTATTTCTGCTATATACCTCTTTAGGTTAAGGTAAGGAGTGTCACCTTTAGTGGTTAATTAAGCCCTACAATATATATGTATCTTGTAGAGAATATTTTTATTATTTCTAAATCAGCACATGTTTATGTAAGATTATTAGCCTTAATTCTTAAGTTAGTTGGCATTTATATTGATCTAATAATGAGGCAAAGTGTTCAATTTTAACTACATTTAATGCATAGTGTGGGATGAGAAGATATATTTAAAAGTTAAAACTCCTAATTTTAATGTCTACTTTCAGAAGCTTGACGAGTGTTGTTCAGTAACTTGAGTTTTGGCATAGATGTGCATATTTCCTTGTACACCTATTTTTCACGAAATAATAATGTCCATGCCTGCTTTGCATAGTCACAAGAGTTTTTCAATCAATCTGGTGATGACCACCATGAATGCTACCAACATGGTGCATCTCTTATTGGAGGATGTGAAAAGGCCATGGAGACTTTGAACCAGTTAACTTTCGCTATTAATTATTGTCATTGTGTAGGAGGGTGTAAGTGCCCGTTTGGTTTTGTTTTCAAATTCCATTTTCATTTTTTTCTTAAAAATGAAAACAGAAAGCTATCAACTTCTCTTCTATTTTCACATATAGTTTCATTCTCAGCATATTTTTTCAAACGCACTCTTACAGTCTCCTTCCATTTTCACACTTTATTTTCTCCTACTCTCATTTGCACAACTTTTAATACAAAAACACAGAAATATCCAAATATAACTCATTTTCAACCTTATATAATTATTTCATTTTAAACAAAACATCTAAACAACATTTTGTTTTCAAAATCACATTTATAACTAACTTTTTACCATTCCTTTTTACTAAAAAATGAACATGTCCCTAGAAAACAAAACCAAATGGCCTCTAAGAGACTTGTTGCACGTTAATTCATGAGTAGAGCCAAACAGTGGCGTGAACTATACAAGTTATGAAGTACTAAACACTTTGTTGTATAAACAAAACTTCACCGTTTAAAAAGTAACTATATAAATAATGGAAACCACTATATCTTTATCGACTTAATTTTGTGATGAAACTTGTGCATGAATACCAGTGGCCTCAAATGGTCCTATGTTCACACATGTACATATCTGATATTCAAATAAGTGACATCTAGTTCTTTAACAAGTGTCTTACTAGTTTTTTAACTGTTCTACTAGTTTTTTTCATTTTTAGAAAATGATCCTGGTGCAGGTTTCGTCCATAAAGGTTATTCGCAATAAGCAAACAGGATTTTCCGAGGGATATGGATTTGTGGAATTCTTTACTCATGCTGCTGCTGAGAAAGTTCTGCAATCTTATTCTTGCATTGCTATGCCCAATACTGATCAACTTTTCCGTTTGAATTGGGCTGCATTTAGCATGGGTGATAAGCGTTCAAATAATGGTTCTGATCTTTCTATCTTCGTAGGAGATTTAGCTGCAGATGTGACTGATACCTTACTGCATGAAACTTTTGCTAGTAAATATCCCTCCGTTAAAGCTGCTAAAGTCGTCATTGACACCAATACCGGCCGTTCAAAAGGCTACGGTTTTGTTAGGTTTGGCGATGATAATGAAAGATCACTGGCTATGAATGAAATGAATGGTGTTTATTGTTCAAGTAGGCCTATGCGCATTGGCGCAGCAACACCAAGAAAGTCAGCTGGTTATCAGCAACAATACTCATCACAAGGTATCTGCGAATTCTAACTGCAATAGTTGTTTATATGTTGGAAGTAATACCCATTTCAATTTCTGTAAACTTGTTCTAATAGGTGGATACTCAAATGGCGTCTCAGCCCAGGGTTCCCAGTCTGATGGAGATTCTGTGAACACAACAGTTGGTTATTCAGTCCGTTTTCATTTTCTTCTCAGTCTTTTAAGAAATCTTGCTGTTAACTTACAAATTTTTCTAGATTTTTGTTGGAGGACTTGATCCTAACGTCACCGATGAAGATCTCAGGCAGCCATTCTCACAATTTGGCGAAATAGTCTCTGTCAAAATACCGGTTGGGAAAGGATGTGGCTTTGTCCAATTTGCTAACAGGTAATTTACTAGTTCAAATAGGACTAGTGTTTTCTCTAAAATTTTAGTTCAAATGGACAAGTAGAATCGCTTCATCATATGATTTGAGAAAATATCTTGAAAATTACTTTATGTCTAGTTGATAAGCATACACTTGTGTCATGTATCAATCAAATATATATCCCAAGCTTTGCTTGGCTACAATCTGATGAACCCGAACACATTTCGACAGAAATGATGCTGAGGAGGCCTTGCAGCAGTTGAGCGGGACAACAATTGGGAAGCAAACTGTGCGTCTTTCTTGGGGACGCAGTCCGGCAAACAAACAGGCAACCATCTTTCTACATCCTCTCCTTCAGTTTAGTTCTAAAAGATATACTCTCTTACATTTGTATTCATCATTTACAGTCGAGAGCTGATTTTGGAAATCAATGGACGGGGGCGTACTATGGGGCACCTTTCTTTGATGGCTACGGATATGCTGTGCCGCCCCCTCACGACCCGAGCATGTATGCTGCAGCTGCCGCCGCATATGGGGCTTATCCCATGTATGGAACCTACCAACAGCAAGTAAGCTGAGCTGGGCTGCCCAAGAAAACTGAAACTGGAGCACCACATCACATTTTGCCTATGTGTGGTTGGGGGTTTATAAATTTAATGATCCGCACCAAATGTGGAGTGGAAATGAATTTTGACCTAATTAGGTAGCTTTCTAGGAATTTCAGTGGAACATTTGTTTAGAAGTACTGTGGTCTTGACACAAAACTTCTCAATTGGAATAAATGATCTTCCAATGATACTATGCTCGATATGCTTTCTTTGTTTTATGCTTTTGATGATTTTTGCCCTGATTTCTTATTCATTTAGAAATTTAAATGTATATTGATTTAGCTTGGCTTTGTTTGATCTTCTTGTGTATTTTTATTTAAGAGGTTGAACATTTTAGCTGATTGCTTTCAGATTGAGCAATATGTTCATAAACAAGTATTTTTTGTTTTTTTTAAATAGAGCATTACAAATGAAGAATTTTTTATTATTTTCAACACATTAGTAATTTTCTATTCTTAAATTAAATTCAATAAAATAATATTTTTCTATTCTTCCATTAAATAAATAAAAATATAAATTATACATAATGTACATAAGGTGCGTAACGCGTTTATTTTGGGTCAAACATATGATCTTTTATATAATAGAAGAAATTGATGCTACTATTAAATATAAACTAGCATTCTTAATTATCAAAATATTGTTTTGTCTCACTAATTATCAAAAAACCAAAAATGTATATTAATATTGGAATCTGTAATGTGCATTCTTAATCAATTTTGGTTTTAATTAACTGGTAGGCATTTACAGTGATAAGTAATTTTCTTTTGAATGTGTCGGATTAGCCAAATTATAACGTGAATTTTGCCTTTCAAACAGCAAGCCGCACGGGGAGGGTGGGCCAATTGAATTTCTTGGATCTTTTCCGGTATTCAAGAATCTCATTCCTTCTTTTTCTCAGTTGCGAAAAATAACTTTGACCAATTTAATTGTGTTTATATGTTCTAATTGAATATTTTTAATTTTTTTATTTTTAATTAAAGGATGAGATAATTGTTGAGAATCAAATAGATTCTTATTCAAATTCAACTTTGTCTTTTTTATTTTGTTTAACTTGTTGGAGTGAATATCTGTACGATTCTATCATTAAATTGAATGCTTATTTCGATTGAAATTGAAATTTTTAAAAATTGTAGAATCACATAAGATATTTTTATATTTTTCCAAAATTATTTTTTTATTGAATTTATATTTTAAAAAATTTTCAATTATATCAAATGTTGCCACACAAATAATATGAATAATTGTTTTCCTTTAAACCTAATAGCTCGTCAATTGTATTTCAGTTTTCATTTGGTTGCATGGGAATATACCAATAGTGATGTAAGTATGATAAGATTTGCTTTTGATCCAAACTTGGGTGTTTGGATGTATGAGCAACGTCTTTCCATGTGATGCTGCAATGAGCTTATCGGTCCGGAACTCCGGTGGATTAGAATGATACTGGGCCTGAGATCTGTAACCAAGAACAAACATAAACTAGTTGAGGTGCTTCGGCTAAGGCACTCCGACGCTCAAATCAGATTTTCAGTAAGACGGAGAGTATTTAGAGAGTGTATAGTGAATAGTGTATTTACAATACCTTGAGCGTGGTGGTGCTGGTAGGATTTATAATCTGATCATGGTGAGAATTTACCCAAGTACCCTTATCAGGTGTGCTTGGGCTTTCCTCCAGTCTGGGGTTTGATAGTCATTTTGTGCCCAGATCTCGGGGCTGTGCCACGTGGCGCAATCTCCTGATTTCCTGGGTAGTCACGTCAGTGGGCGCGCGCCTCTGCCAGAGTTGTCAGGATTGGTGGAAGCGGTTACATCCGTAGGCAGCAGTCACATCTGCTGCCACGTGTAATTATTGCTTAAAGGTTCAACTTGTCCCATTTGCAACCGGGAGTCGATTCATGTCGATCAAGCATAGCTGATGAGTTTGGAAGAGGCCCTCAGGTCGATACGGGTCGACCAGTCTGACTTCGCTTCGGGCTATTAGCATAAGACCTTGGAAGAGGCCCTCAGGTCGATACGGGTCGACCACAGGGCTTAGCGTATGGGGTCGATACTGGTCGACCAGGCTGACTTGCCTCTGGGCTTAGTGGGCTGAATCTTCTGAATCTGGGCCTGTGGGACCTACTGGATTATACCGTTTCACATTGGGCCTCGTGGGCTATCTCATTTGTAGAAGAGCCTATTGGGCCTGTTGGGCTATCCCATATCACGATGCTTAAATTAGCGATTGATTCGTAATAAAAATATTAAGCAAAAAATAATGAAAATAATTAATATTGCAAACCTGCAAATCTCATTTAAGAGTTAAGACATGGGTCGATTTTTGATAGGTATGACTGTAAACGAATATTAAACAATATAGACACATTATATCCGTATCCATTTAAATTTTATAATATTCATATCCGTATCTAATGAATTTTTTTTAATAATATTCGAATTTATATTCACCAGATATTAACTTAATTCGAATATATCCAATCTGATTATAATTATTATGATACATCCATTTGTAAATATCTGAATATCTATTTACAAACATTCAAATATTCGAATCCGTTAGCTTGTGATAAAATGCTTATTTTTTTCCAATAAATTTCATTAAAAAAAAAGTTTACTGTTTTATTTTAGAATTAAAAAATTAATTATTCTTGATTTAATTATTATTTTTAATTAATAATTGACTTTATAATTAATTAAATTAATAAAATGGCACCAATATAAATTAATTATAAAGTCAAGCAATAATAATTTTATATTGATTAATTTTATTGTTCATATATTAATGTTTCAAATTTTTTCTTGATTTAATAGTATTTAATTATTATTACTGTTGCCTATCAATTCTTCATAATCCTTAACTATTAATTTTTTTTATTAATTCTTTAATTATTAATTTATATTATATTCATTTATATATAATAATAAATTTCATATTAAAAAAATAAAAATAATTTATTATGTATAATAATATATTATATATGATAATTTTTTTAAATATATATAATAATTTTTAAAATATTATCTATCCGATACGGATAATGAATTTAATTAAATTGTGGATGATTGAATATATAAACGAATATATCCAATGAGTATATATTCGAAAAAGATATTAAACGGATTGAATAGACAATTGCTATGTTCATATCCGTTTACAGTCGAATATTTATTAATTAAATACATATAATATTTACTTTAAACAAACTTAGATAATATATTCTATAAATGTATTCAAATATAAATTATAAATAAATTTTTAAATATTCATTTTCAGTAAATGATAGGTATCATTAACCAACTTTCTTCAGTTTAAGCAGACTTTATTTAAATTCGCCCTTTTAGACCATCGATTAAATTCCATTCAAATACCCAGCAGTTTAATAATCCGGGCCGGGCCCATTTCATTCGTCCTACAACCTACATCAAATAATATGTAATTTAACAGCCAAGCATTTTAATAAATTTAGTGACAATGAAGAAGCCTGAACGTTGAAATTAAACGTCATTCCAACACGTATACCAAAAGTAATGTCTCCAGTTTCTCTCTCTGCCCTCCCTCCGTTCCCTTTCCCTGCAACTGCAATTCGTTGTTCTGCTTTCCCCTCGGCTGTTTCAGAACAGAAGATTTTTTTTTTTCTCAGAAGTGAAGCTTTAGCTTCAATTTCAGCTTCTTTCTCTTGTAAAGTTGTCGTCACGAGAGAACGCGGCAAGAATGGCAAGCTCATTGATGCTTTGGTAATCCTTTTTATTTGAAATTTTTTATGTAAATCCTGTTAAACTTTGCGTTAAATAATGTTTTTGGTTTTTCTGATTTTGGAAATTTGGTGTGAATTTGGCTCTTATCGAAGTGACAAGCTTCTGTGGCTGTTTATCACTGGTCTGCTTGGGGGGATGGTGTGCTTATATGCTGCTTTGTTGTTAAACATTTGAATTTCATTTTCAAAATGTTTGTCTGCTCATAAGTTTCAGGAGAGTGAAAAGTTTGCTTGAATGCGGACATAAATATGTCAATTTTCGGGTATGACTTGTGATATTACAAAAAAGGAAATTATGTCTTCTGTAGAGACCGATTGAGGACTAATGAGGAAGTAACTAGTCTATATCAGTCTCAGTTTACGAGCCTGAAGTTTTTTTTTTTTTATTTATACACATGCACACATCAGGAGTCCGTTTGGGTTCGAACTCCTGATCTCCCACATTATGTGGGAGAGTTATGCCAGTGGCTACAAGCCACTTACTGATTATTTCTGATTCACTTGAGATATCTTACTGTGCGTAAAGAACAATGATCAGAAAACAAAGTATTAATTGGTCGCCATGCCTTTTTTCTTAATGACTTAAGGTGTCTCAGTTACCTACACTATTTTTTTTTTTTTTTTTTTGAAACATAGTGAAGATACTCAGTACTCAGTCTCTAGCTGTAGCAATTTGTTCCCTGACTATCAACCTTGCCATGTTTTAGCCACATCCTCAGATGCCTATTCTCTTGAATTTACTGTAACCATTCTATAGGGTTGTAATGTGGTTCCTTTATTTTCAGGCAAATCATAGAATTGACTGCCTAGAGCTCCCTCCATCCAGCATACTGAGTTGCCTGATTTTGACAAGCTTTCTTCTTTATTAAGCAGTAAGTTTTGTTTTGTATGATTTCATGGCTTACTGCTTTATGGTATTATTATATTGTTTAAGATTAAAGATAATACCATTTCAGATCTTATATTTTGATTACTCATAAGTGACTTGAATTACATGATCTTTTGGTCTTGTGTCTTTTGGAACTGGGCTATGTGGCTGCAGGAATGGTGAAAACTCTCTGAGGTTGTCTAATAACATATCCTGCTTTACAAGGAAAATATTTTATATCGATTGTATAATGACATGAAAAAAGATATAGCCCTGAGTTTGTACATCATATTGTTTAAAGTGAATTTCTGGATTTTATGCTTGTTATTTTGTTAAATAGTTGCTTTTGGAACTGTTAAAGATATTAATACAAATCCCCTCTATTTTTTACTTTAAACTCTCAGTAAACTTCTAATGGTTTGATTCTCAGTCAAGAGGTGATTCTCCTTCAGGTGGGTCTCGCACCATTTGTGGACATTACATATCCTAGGCTTTTGAGAACAGATAAATCAGGCCGCACATGAAGGTTTTTCTGAGGATAAAGAGGAAAATATTCTCTTTTTAACAACTCAAGTGTCTGCTCTGGATGAAGTTTTCAGTAGAATGAGTATTGACATTTATATCTCTGTGCTTGAGTGTGTTTTGGGCCTAAATAAGTTCCTCTTATTTTGTTTCAGGTTGTCCCCTAGTTCAAAATATGAAAGTTCAAAAATTTATTTTGAATCTGTTCAATAGGGGACTCTCTGATTTCTTTATGTTCCCTTGTGCTGCAGACGCTTCATTTGGCTGGATCATCATAACTTCCGCCGAAGCAGGTCTAGTTTTTCTTGATGCTTGGAAGTAACGTTCAGCTGTTTCAAGAGCACTTCTGGTAATCTTGGAATTATTTCTGCTCTCTCAAAGAATGATTTAACAGAGCTTTCATTTTGCAGACAAAAATACAAAGTTGAATGTTAAAATAATATGAATGTTATTCTACTTATCAGTACATTATTTTATGACTGGAGAACTAGAAGGAGGAAACAAGCAAAAGATCATCTGAATCGCAGCTTGGTGTGTGTTTGTTTTGGTTACAATGTCATGGGTTTAAATCAAGATCTGCAAGGTATCTGGTGTTCTTTGATTTCAGATCAATCACATTTCTTCAAGGCATTTCATACAATATTTTTGACCAATCATCTCAGGCCTTCAGTTTGCTTGCACACTGCTTCAATTCTCAAAGCATGCCTGTAGCACTGGTTCACTTCTCCCTATTTCAGTATTCATGTAGGGCAGGTTTTGCTGCTTAGAGCATCTTTATGGTTCTGTGTAAAATCTCCTCACAAGGACCTCTGTGAGGCATTTACATGGTCCACTCATCTTAGGTCTTAGGTTTGCACAGGCCCTTTTTGCATTTCTCATGGTATGCCTAGAGCAGCTTCTAATCCAAGTTTTTTCTATGAGTTCACCAGTAGTGCTATTCCAATCAATTTTTCTTTCTAGTGCATGTAGCAGCCTTTATTCAACATTCTCAAACTATCTCAATTGGTTTTCCCTCGATGTATCCTCACCACTATGCAGGAACTAGCTCAATCTTACTTTATTGCTTGTTATACCTCCAAATCAATTTTAGTGCTCCCATGTTGCCCACATTCAATGTATATGTTGTTTTCTAATCAGCCACCATTTTTTATGATGCGAATTGGGATATTGTGGAAGTTCTTGCTCCACTTCTTCAAACGTTTAATGATAAAATCAAATTTATGTCCGGTCATTTTTATCCAACATCTAACTTGTTATCATATGCACTATTTGAAATTGCTCAATTATGTGACAATCATAGATATGATGAACATTTAAGTCAAGTAATTTATGCAATGGAACACATATTTCTTAAGTATCATGAAAAAATACCCTACATAACAATTATTGCAAGTGTTTTAGATCCTAAGTTAAAGTTTGGATATGTGTGTTGTATTATTGCAAAAATATAAATATTTTACACTTCATGAGCATTTTAACTATAATGAAAAAAAAACAAAAATTTTAGATATTTTGAAAAATTTGTATAGTGTTTATACTCAAAATTGTAGGATAGGACAAGTGCATGTAAGTTTGCAGAATGTTTGCATCTTTAGTCAATTTGATAAATGAAAGACCGTCAAGCTCAAGACCCAAAAGTAGTGCGAAGATATCGCTATACTTACAAAACACATGTGAAAAAAATTATGAAGGATTCAATGTGTTAGAGTGGTAGAAGAATAATGCTAAAGTGTATCCAATTCTTTCATGCATTGCTTGAGATGTATTCACACCTCAAATGTCAACAGTAGCATCTAAGAGTGCCTTTAGTGCAGGCAAGTACACATTGACCGAAACAAGGTCGTGGTTAAAACCCGATTTGATCAAGTTTTGTATTCTTTATAAGGATTGGTTAGACCAAAAGTATAGAAACAAAAATTTGAGAAAGAAGAAGACCATATTGCCTTCGTTTGAAGAAGGCGATGAAGAATGGCTTGAAACCACATTCACTGCTGCACCTCAATCATTGGGCATATTTAGATGTTTAGATATTACAAAGTTGTTTATTTCTTTTTATTATTAATATCTGCTTTCGTTTTAAATTAATTCGGTGGTATTTTTGAAAAAATATAATTGATACAAAAAATTAATATAAGTATAAATTTCTAAAATTTTATAAAAATTTAAGTGTTATAAAATATTAAGAATCTCATAAATATAAATTATTAAGTCTTTTAAAAAAATATAAGTGTTGAAAAAAACATTAAGAATCACATAAATATAAAAACTTGGAATTTTTCAACTTATTTAAATTTTTTTTTTAAAAAATAGCCCATGGGCTGATCCGTGGGCAGGTTTACCTAGCCCAACTCATATATAAACTGACCCACCTATATAGTGAGCTGGTTTTGAGCCAAATTAAATTTTGTAAATTTCAACCCGTCACGGTATGGACCCGGATTGGCTCGAAACCATCTTAAACCGTGCATCAGGTGGGCCAAGCTGGTGCAACCCACCCAGCCCATTTGATACCTCTACTTGTGCTTATACTTTTTGACTTTTCTCAAGACACTTATGTGTCTTCACTTTATGTTTGCAAACTATAGATTTCATTTATCTTAATTTTTTCTAGAATCTTTTTGATTAATTAATTTTTTCTTTCAGGCACCTGTTAGTCATGTGAATAAAATGGTTTTACAACAGGCGGTTCTTGCTCCTGTTATTGGTGTAGCTTCAGCTTCTGCAGTTCGGTAAATTTTCTGTTACCCTTTATGCTTAATAATTTTTGCTTGCTGGATCGCTTGTGGAATCTTCTTATGCATTTTTTACACGCCATCAGTATTACAGCCTAGAGCAGCACCTGACCCTCTGAACCATGTTTATTGAAATATTTTCTAGTTGAACCAAATAGGATCGCTTTCTATTTTCCTACGTCCGCATGCCTCTTGTCAAGCATCTGTTTATTGAAATTTTATTAGTTGTTAGTTTCATTCTTTTTGTTTGGTCAGTTGCATTTATCTTTGTTATCTACGAGTGCTTGGGTCAGTCTACTGCCAGAATCACCAAGGTGAGATAATGCTGCTGCATGTATCAGTGAGACAAACTTTCCAGCGAATCCGGACCTTGAGGGGTAAACTCTTTTCTCTTGAAGATTTTGAGGCCCATTGCATGGGCTGAATTTTTAATGAATGGATGCAGTATAAAAATAAATTAAATGCCTATTTCCTTGTGTTTTTCGGTCATGCGCATGTTACTCTAAGATTTTACTTTCTAGTCCCAAGTCTCAGTCTGACATAAAAAAGTACTCCTTTTGATCAAATATAACTATTTGCAGCCCATTCAAGTTGAAGTTGTCGATTAAGTTTTTGTAATAAGTTATATGGACAATTAAAATATTCAGGTGTTGAAATGTCATTTTTATTTGTTCCTACTTTGTTGATGTCGAAAGATCTAAAATGTAAAGACCAATTCTCCGACATGGTTTTTTCCATCTGTGTTTTGCTAATATTCTAATTTCCTGGTGGTAGAAAGCACATGCATTTCTTTATCTATGAACACCCAGGATATTAAGGATAACACCATTAGATTATCTGTGATACCAATCCTTAACATTTAACCTTCATCTTTTTTCAGGTGGGTTGATAGCATTTTAGAAGCCTTACAAGTCCACAACTAATTACAGAAGGTCTAAGAGTTGGAATTTTGGCATTTTTGCCCTGTTGACGTCTGAACATAGTGCGTCAATGGTTTCCTTTCCTAAGTGGCAATAGCTCATCCTTTCTGTGTCACCATGGGGATCAAAATGCTGATTAGGGGCTCACATTTGCAGGTTTAGAGCTGATTGCAGGTGATAATATTCTTTGCATACACTTTGGGGACAAGAATTGCAAACTGCAATCCCATAGATGTAAAAAGTTCTTTCTTCTTAGCTGTTGTAAAGTAACCAGGTATACCTGGAAAAGTTTCGTATAAGGTAAGTGAAGGCTTTATTTTGGTAATAAACGGTAGTTTAGGAAGGCAAATTGTTGATTTCGTTCATTGGATGCTCTTTGGTTTAACATTTCCAAATTTTATTTTATTTAATAGAAAATTCATGCCCGAATTTAATATCCTGCTTTTCTTTTTAATGGTGCATATAAGACAAGTACAGAACAAGCACAAAATGTTACTTAATTTCTTCTTTTTGCCTAGCCAGTAAGGGTTTCTTTCCTTCCTTTTTCTTTTTCTCTTCAACTTCCTCTTTGTGTATGTATTTGTTTGTTTTTGAGCAAGAAGGGAGGACCATTTTGATAATTGAAAGCTGGCATAGCCAAATCCAAGATGCTAGCAGACAATTGACTGGTCTGTATCTAAAGCTTCTTTATTATTTATTCTTCCTCTGCTTTTGTCTCATTACTAGTGCTTGGAGTTTACCTCTGATCTCCCTCCTTGGACGCCAAAGTTTGCTAGTTTTTTGGTTGTAAAGTTAAATAATTGGATCAAGCGTTGTTGGACGCAGGAATAATGATAATCTTAGTACCAAAGATTCTGTCTATAAGCGGACAAGATCAACCAGGTGGTGGTTGCACATTGTTATGGACGAGGCATGAATATAATTCTGCAACTAATCCCTTTTTATTTCTAGATATCCTATTCTGAAAATCTTTTTGGCTTTATTAATTAACTAGGTTTGGAACAACTCATTGTAGTTTACAAGATTTGAAGCTCGACTCGAGTTGATTTGGCTAGTTTAAAAATAAGAAAAATACGTGTAGAAATATTATTTGCTTACTTTAAACTCCAATACCAAATTAAATTAGCCCATAATATTGGGCCGTTGGGAACTTACTACTAGTGAAACTCCCACAAGATTTCTTGAACTAGAATATAATACAGCCTCACACCCTTTAAATCAATCTTCATCTCAGGTTCTTAGCACATGTAAGAAAGCTGACGGTATGTCTTGATCAATATCATATGAATATGCCTATGCAGCACCAAAAGAAAAATGTGGCTTTTGATGGTCACCTCTAACCACTGAAAACAACTTTTTTAGCATTTCGGCCACTTTTGCCCTTTTATGATTATGACTAGAAGTGAGTTACTTATTTTCTATTTTAGCCTCTTTCTCAAAAAATAATAAATAAACGAAAAGAAGAAGATGAAGTGAAGTGAGAGTCCAGAAACCCATGCAGATGACTCAGAAAGTAGGGCCATGCAGAGCAGAAACCATTGGTTCATCTTCGAAAGTTTCCATCCAATCAATGTCCATTTCTAGTCTTTCTCTCCTTTGCTTATCTTTTTCCTATTTTCATGGCTGGAAAGTTTTCATAACTTGAAATTTTCTCTAAATGAAACCCTTTCATTATTCTGTGATTATGCCCCATTTCCTTAGTGGGGTATGTATCCTGAGCTTAAATTTAATTCTACCAAGTCTTTTCTTTCCATAAAATCATCAATAAATTTAGCATGATTGCTGCTGTTGTTAAGTATGAGTTATCATCTTGTCATTTCTAACTAAGATAAATCATATCAACTGAAAAGTGATGTGTATGAGTACATGCATTTGTGCATTCACATAATTGATCATCTACGTAAAAATCGTTACCAAATCTCGCCTAGAGATACTTGTCGAGACATATACAATATTCTTGTTTAGGTAGTGTTTGGTTTTATTTTGGGACAGGACAACTAAATATCAAATCAATAGCAATTTTTGTTTTTATTTTCTCATAATATTTTCTTTTTAAGAAAAATAAATACAAACATAATTTTTCATTTCACCCAAATATTTAAAATAATCTCAAAGCATCCCAAAATTTCTTCCTTCTGCATTTTCTCAAAAAGACATAATCTATGTAATATTATACACATATATCATCTCACATTATAATTAAGTATAAATAAATAATAATATGTTTTTACTCCATAATCAAACAAAAAGGTACTAATTTTTTTAAAACAAAATTAAATATACCATTTTAATTCCAAAATAAAATTAAGTATACGTTATATCTCTTAATCCACTCGCAAAACATATTTTTCAAAATATCCAAAATAAAATCAAATATTATCAATATTTTTGTATCTTATTAGTGGAGATGAAAATATAATTTTATATCAATATTTATATATATATAGGTGTAATATGAATATACATACATATGTAATTGTTAGTCTTGCCTTTTGGAAATGAGAACTTAGGATTTTTGGGAGTATTTTGGTGTTTTATGCGGGTTTAAATAAAATTTGCATAGCATTACTATAGTAAATAAAAATTGCTACTTTCCACGACACATAGTATAACTTCGGAAATGCATCCTATGATACCCCCCAAATGCATAAATACTTTTTCACATGAACTGTGACCCTAAGAGGAAACAACGCAGAAAAAAGAGGATTGATGAAAGTGACTAGCTTTTAATGTGGACGAGAGTACAATAATTCAAGTGGTTATGATCTTGATTTTCAATTAGTCATAAATAAAAACAAAGTCCCCACATATTTAAAAAACCAAATTTTATTTCAGGTGAAGACCAAGAAACTAAATTTATATGTTTGATGCTGCAGAAAGTTGCGTGTAAAGGAAATGAGGGATGTATGTAGTTTTGGGCTTGAGATCTGCAACTACAACACACGTTAAACTAGCCGTGGACAAGGTACTCCGATGCTCAAATTAGTTCTGGTCGAGAGAAAAATCGAGCAGAATATAAAGAATGTAAAGTGTATAGAGTAAATGGCATTACATTGAGCGTGGTTGAGCTTAGAGTATTTATAATTTTTTGTGGGCGTGATTTTTACCCAAGTACCCATGTCAGGTGTATTAGCTTTTTTCCATGCCAGGGGGTTGGGAGTCATTCCATGTCCAGATCCTGGTACTGTGCCAGGTGGCTAAATCTCTTGCTTTCCCGGGTAACCATTCCAGTAGAGGCACGTTTCTGCCAAAGTTGTTGGTAAGGTTGTTAGAGTTGTTAGAGTTGTTGGCAGCAGTTGCACCGACTGCCACGTGTCATTGAAGTAGAGGGGCTTTACCTGTCAGATCAATATGCCCGGCGGGGATCTAAGTGAATGCCAGAGGTTGATTCATGTCGACCAGACTTGAATGTTCGAACTTCTGAAATGGTTCTGAGGTCAATACGGGTCGACCACGAACCCTACTAAATAAGGTCAATACCGATCGACCAAACAAATATTATCATTGGGCCTCATGGGCTGTGTCGTTTGATGTTGGGCCTGTTGGGCCTACTGGGCTATCCCATATCATGAGTCTCCCCAACTCCCGATCCTGATCGAGCTTATCGACGAGAAGGGGTAGGGAGTTAACATTCAACCATAGCGGGTACTATGCTTGATCGGGATTTTTAAACTTTTGACCCAATTTTTTAAACTACCGACTAGGGTTTGAGGCAGTTTCTAAGCATTTAATGCTGCTATCAGTGAGCAGAATATGAAGCATACTGGGACAGGCAATCATGATGGCAATTACGCGGATTCCCACGCACGATTGCTTATAAATAGGGGGATAAGTGGCTTCATTCACACTTTTGCAACTTGAATATCTGA
>JACGDI010001580.1:1354714-1386665 GCA_014898725.1 Jacaranda copaia
TGTAATGATTTTATAGATTTAAATAAAGCATGTCCTAAAGATCCTTACCCCCTACCTTAAATAGATTTATTAGTTGATTCGATTGTTGGTTGTGAGTTATTGAGCATGATGGATACATTTCAAAGGTATCATCAGATTTTCATGGCTCTCGAGGACAAAGGCAAAACCTCATTTGTTGTTCCTAATGGGTTATATTGCTTCTTGGTTATGCCTTTTAGGTTGAAAAATATCGGAGCAATTTACCAACGACTTGTCAACTTTTTGTTCAAAGAAAAAATTGGGAAATCAATGGAAGTTTACATCGAAGACATGATTGTGAAGATAAAAAAAGCTCACAATCACTTGCTCAACCTCATCACACTTTTGAGATCTTGAGAGCCTTTGGTTTAAAGTTGAACCCAAATAAATGTACGTTTAGGGTCCGAGGCAGAAAATGTTTAGGCTACATGATCAGTCAGAAAGACATTGAGGCCAATCCTCAGAAAATCCAAGTAGTCCTGGACGTTACTCCTTCAAGAACAATCCAGGATGTTCAGAGGTTGGTTGGAAGGATTATAGCCTTGGGGAGGTTCATTGCAAGGTTTACTGATAAAAGCTTACCCTTTTTCAAAATTCTCAGGAATGCTAAGAAATTGGGCTTTCGATGGACTGTGCAGTGTGGTTAGGCTCTGGTTGACTTGAAACAATACTTAGCCTTGCCCCCTATGTTAGCAAAACTTGAAATGGGAGAAGTACTCTAGGTATTTTTAGCATTCTCTGAGGCATCGTTTAGCTCAGTACTGACCTCAACCCGAGTGGCACACATCGATCGGTATACTACTGTAGCCTCCACGGGCCAGAGCATAATTACTTGGAGATCAAGAAATTTACTTTAGCATTAGTGACTGCGAATTGCAACTGTATTTCCAATCTCACTCTATTATAGTGCTAACCAACCAGTCATTGAAACAAGTGTTGACGAAGCCAAACACATCTAGAAGGCTGACCAAGTAGGCAATCATATTGGGAGAATTTGATATTACTTTTCAACCTTGAACAACTATCAAAGTGTAGGTTTTGGCTAACTTTATTACAGAGCGAGTCGACTTGCCAAACAAGAATCCCGAAGCCCCTCTCATTTGGACCATGCACGTCGATAGATCGTTGACCACATCCAGTGGACGCATAGGAGTTGCCCTCCACTCCCCAGACGCAAAGGAATATGATTTTGTAATAAAATTAGATTATGATGTCACAAATAATGAGGTAGAATATGAGGCCCTGATCGCGGGGATGAGAATGGCGCTCGAGCAAGAGGTTGAACACCTAGTCACAATTATAGACTCCCAGTTAGTAGCCGAGCAGGTCGATGGAAATTTCAAAGCCAAGGACATGATGATGAATCAATACTTGGCCGAAGTGAAGCAGTTGCAACAATCATTCAAACGGTTCACCCTTAGTCAAGTTCCTCGATCTGAGAACAAGTGGGCATATGCTCTTTCAAAATTTGCTAGCTCCACCAGGGGGTTGAGGGATAGGAAGATCACATTTTTTATCTCTAACAAACCATCAATCGAGCTCCACGAGGAAAATTTGATAACAAGCATCGAAAGAGCAACAACTTCTTGGCAGGTCCCAATCAAACTATATCTAAGCCAAGGCACCATCCCCGAGGATAGCAAAGAGGCTTAATGCCTTCGAGGTCAAGCTTCTAAATTTGCACTCGATGAGCATGGTCAGTTGTATAAGAGGTCAATCTCTGGACCTCCCTTGAGGTGTCTAGAATATAATCAGGCTATGGAGGTATTGCAAAACATTCATGCCGGTATGTGTAGCAACCATTCTGGAAAAAGATCCCTAGCCCACAAAGTAATCAGGTACGGATACTTTTGGCCAACATTGTTGAAAGACTCGGTGGACTTTGCGCGTAAATGTACTTCATGCAAGTCCACTTGAATTTGCCACACCAACCTACGGCGCCAATGGTTAGTGTCCAAATTGACTAGCCATTTGATCAGTAGGGAATTGACATTTTGGGTTCATCACCAAAATCAACGAGACAACAAAAATTCATAATTATCACGATTCAGTATTTCACCAAATGGGTCAAGGCGGAAGCTGTTCCTAAGATAACAGATGCAACCATGAAGAGTTTTATATGAAAAAATATCATCTGCTATTTTGGCCTACCTGAAGTTCTTATCTCGAATAATGGCACTCAATTCTAGAGCAAAAGCACTAGAGGTTGGTGCAATGCCTTAGGGATTGCGCAACACTTTACTTCAGCAGGCAACCCTCAGTCGAACGATCGAATGGAGATAACCAACAGAATAATCCTCGACCATCTGAAAGCCAAGATACAAGATACTGGCTTGAATTGGCATATGACCTACCCGACGTGTTATGGACATATAGGACAACCCCTCGAACAGCCACTGGCCATACTCCTTATAGCCTAGTTTATGGGTCCGAAGCAGTCATCCTTTTGGAGCTAATTCAGCATAGGGCTCGAGTCATTCATTTCCACCAATTAAGAAATACGTCAAAGAGAAAACTCGACCTCGAGACCATTGATGAGCGTCATCAAGAAGCCTATAATACTCTGCAGTGCTATAGATAAAAAATAGTCGAGAACTACAACAAAGGGGTAAAACTGAGATATCATCCTCAAGAAAGTAGAAGTTTCCAAAAATATGGGCAAGCTCAACCCCAAATGGGAAGAACCATACACTATCGTTAAAGTATCAAAACATAATGCATATAGATTAGCCAATATGCAAGGAGAAGAACTCCCTCGCCCGTGGAATGCTATCAACCTCAAAAAAATTTACATTTAAGATTATATTGTACTTACCTTTGAGGTCCTTTGGCATGAATAAAATTCCAACAATAGTAATACAATTTGGAGTCACTATCATACTCAAACAGCTTTATGCTGCCAAGTCTCAAGTTGACCCCATAGTTGAAAAGTCCCAAATTGACCTTGTAGTCGACAAATAAGCAGTCTTGTGCTGCCACTCAAACGGCTTCATGCCGCCACAGAACAAGTTGACCCCATAGTCGATAAATAAGCAGCCTTACGCTGCCACTCAAATGGCTTCATGCTGCCAAGGAATAAGTCAACCCCATAGTCGAAAAATCTCAAGTTGACCTTATAGTCAACAAATAAGCAGCCCCGCACTGCCACTTAAGTAACTTCACGCTCCCAAGACCATAGCTGACCTTGTAGTCCATGATGTAGCAGATCCAAGCAATAAGGTAGCTCTAGCATCAAAGTTAATAACCTAACTTCAATTATGTCCACCCTAAAGTCATCTTCGTACAGTTATCCTCCTAAATCCTGTAGTTGACCCAGTAGTTGACCAAGAGGTATTAAAAATTGATAACGCAAGTTGGATGGTCGTGCAACAGATAATGTTAATGTGGGTCGACACCATCGACAATAATATGGTTTAACTCTCTCCATTATAATGGCAATAACTAGATGATTTATCAAATTTATTCCCCACATCATTACCACAGTTGAATTAGATATGAAAACATTTAATAACTATATTTAACATAACAAGATGGAAGGAAAAACAGTCTTTATTCATCAACTAATTGATCATTGTTACATCAAAACAAAAAAATAAAAAATAAAAAGATAGACTGCATATAGGTCGGTTTAGTTCTAGCTAGTCCCTGCTTGTTCGCCCTCAAGCCATTCGGAGTCCAGATCAGGCATTGTACATGTAAGCGACAAGACTACTTGATGAGGTTCAGAAGGCCCAGCAACATCACTCATGAAGTTGGTCTAGTGCAACATGTACTATGCCACGTCGACCTCTTCTTTCCTCAGTTACACCACCAAGTCCTCGACAAATGTGAACTCCTTGACCAACTGCTCTAACCTGGCATCAACCTCGGTCTTCTTTTTTTGAGCTTCGATTAAGGGCTCATCTAGCGCAGCAATCGTAGTTTCTGTCCTTGGGGCCTACTCGACTTCACCCTCCTCGAGGTTAGGACAAGGCTTTAGTTTCTCATTCAGTGCAGGACTTATTTTGCTCTTGTCTTCAGGACGAAAAGCATATGTTAGGTGCTCGAGCTACTTTATAGCCCTATGAAAGGCTTCCCGAGCATCATCGAGAGACACAATCATGCTCGTGTCCTGAAAAATAGGGCTAAGGATGAACTGTTCAACCACTTCACGGTGCATCCTCGGAACATGGCAATTGAAGGCCTCCTTTGCTTCATTGGTCGCCTCTACATGGCCTTGAGCCCGACCAAAAGTGTAACTCACCTGTAGGTCTAGGTGAGCCTTCTTTATTATAGAGTCTATTTGATTCCACATCTTGATCGCCTTAACCAATTGTTGATCTTTGGAGTCGAGCTGTTCTTACAAATCAGCCACCTTTTTATTTAGTTCCTCAACCTGGAGTAGGGAAGACTCGAGCTGTAATTTGAAGGTTTCCATATCCCTCCCTCCTTGCAACTCTTCTCTGTCCGCCAGTGCTAGCTCAGATCGGCGAAAAATGTTGTAGCCCAATTGTCCCACATGAAACACAAGAATGTTACTCCACAATCTTATAACGAAGCAAAAATGTAATGAAAAGTAATCAATCTAGTACTTACCATGTTGCAGTGGTAGGACAGTGCTCGGATGATCCCAACCTAATTGAGGTTCATCAATTTTTGCTGGTCGGATACAAAAAGCCCTGACGAGAGCCATTTCAAAGCATTGCCGCCTATTATTCCTCCCTGGATGATGGAGGTTGAATCATTCACCTCCTCAATTTGGTCAGTGGCGAACCGAGGAGTAGGCAACTGGGGGAGTTAGAATAGCACACCATCACCGGGTTTCCCGAATAGGTCATAGCCGGTAATCGCTTTTTATTTTTCTTTGCCTACTGCAACCTTTTTAGGGGCCGAGCCCCCATGCTCGACCATCTGCCTTTTGTCCCGACCTGTGAGGCTGCTCGAAATAGGTTCTTCCCAGTGAGCAAACTTAGTTTCTGTCACCTGATCAATTTAGGCGGGCGTAGAAGCAGAGGTCGATCATGTGAAACCTAATGACTTTGAGGAGCTCCTTTCCGTCGTGCCTCGACCGCTCAGTAGCGCTCCTCATTCCTTAGAGCATGGGCTTGGGATTCAAATTAACTTCAGGCCATTACTTCTTCTTAATCTGCAGGCACAAACAAAACAAGCAAATATCAAACTCGAACAAAAAAATTAAGTAGCCACAATTAAAGCGATCAACAAGAATCTCTACGTAGTCGATCGCCCTCAGATAGGTCAAGTTGAGCCAAGGACAAGCCAACTAATACCAACTATCTTTCCTCAGTCAAAACTGAAGCCTTTATATGCCCAAATCCGACTAGATCCCTAATGAACGTGTTGGACCAACTAAGTGTCTGGTTTATCGGCATCTTCATAGGCCCCCTCTACCAACCCCTCGAAATGGCAAGAAACCCCAACCCCCAAATATAGAAAAAATATTTTTTCCACTCTTGGCCATAAGAAAAAGCAAGGGATACTAAGAAATTTTGGCAAGATCAAGCAGCTAAGTAGTAGAAACCAGATTCTTTCGTATTACCCGACTTTCACGACATGGGTAAATGGAATAAATTCAAAAAGTTGGCAAAGGAGACAGGTTGATTATATAGGTGCATTAGGACGACAAAACTGTACAGCATGGTGAAATAATTGTGAAGCAGCTGGATTATGCAAACTTTTAAGCCTACTAGGAGATCAACTTCCACTTGCGCGATGGGAAACCTAAGCCCGCATTTTAACCTTTCCTCGAACACTGCTATACAACCTTGGGGAGGTCGATGCATTTTTCCCTGAGCTCCTGGCACTAACAATTCATACTCCTTAGGGATATTGTACATTGCCATAATTCGTATCAGGTCAGCAGGAGTTATTTTGGATGTTATTTCTATGTAATGATATGGGGTAAACAGTTCACCCCGATTTAGAAGAATATCACTCAGGCCAACATCCCCCTAAAAAATAATCCACACATTGCTCGAACTACTGGAACTGCTCGAACTCGAGCTATCACTCATTGAACTACTTGATTTGCTCTAGTGAGAGGTTTCAGATGTACTTCCACCCCCGATCTCCCTCTGATAGGCCACACTCTCAGACCTAGTATCCTCACTATCGAGACTGGCAGAAATTTTTTTGCAAAAGAAAAATGGAGAAAAAGAACAAATGGGCAGAGTAACTTACAGTGGATATCTAGCAAGCTCTAAGCGTACAAAGGTTGGAGGACTTTAAAAGCAAAGATTCAACCAGGAATAGATTTAGCAAAAGTGTAAATGAAGACATATATCACCATTATTTATAGGTGTTTGTGCACGGGAACCCAAGCATCAGTTATGATTACACTCTACCCCCCGTACGCTTTGTATTCTGTGAAGTAATCGGCATATTAAATACAGTGGAACTACCACAAATCCCGATCGATAATTCAAAAATGTTAGTAAAAAATTTAAAAACCCCAATCAAATATAAATAACCACCTAAAAATTGTTCAAGGACTCCCTGCTCCTGCTCATCAACAAGCTCGATCAAGACCGCGAGTAGGGGTACTCGTAATATAGGATAGCCCAAAAGGCCTATTTAGCCCAACAGGCCCAGCATCAGTTCTGAGCTGCCTAACAAGCCCAACGCACTCAGCAATTACTATCTGGTCCAACGTATTTTAATTGACTGCATTCGACATGAAGCTTAATTCATTCTAGCGTATTCTGCTTTCTCCGAAATCGACCAACCAACCAGACCAATTTGTTTCACATATTGACCTGATAAATCACCCTTAAATTGACTCAGATTCATGCCGCATTTATTATTCTGACAGGCAGCATGCTTCTGCATTAATGGCACATAACAGCTGGTATAATTGCTACCACCAACTCTGTCACCAACTCTACCACCACCTGTGGCAAGGAGGCACCTACTGGAAATACTGTTCACCCTGAAAAATAGAAAATGAAACCACCTGGAACAATACCAAAATTTGGAATGACCATCAACCCCCTGGCAGAGACTAAAGTCCAATACATTTGGTAAGGGCATTTTCAACAAATCACACACTAGAAGAAAGCTATAAATACCTCATAGCCAACCACAATGTAGGTAATACAAAATACGCTATAAGCTCTCTATATTCTGTTCGATTACTCTATTTCGACCAGAACTAACTTGAGTATCAGAGTGGCTTAGCTGGGGGCACCTCGGCTAATTTGACGTGTGTTGCTGTTGCAAACCTTAGACCTCAAAAAGAACATCAGTTAAACTATTCGACCTCCCTGATCGAATCTACCCCTACAGTAAGTACCCTTCACTATAAACAGCTTTCAACCGTATCACTACCTTACATATATATTATATTAAAAAATTACTTTCATCATACAAATCTAATAAAAAGTCATCTGATTTGATATTTGCAATAAAATTTGTCTCCCCCATAACACAAAATAACAAACAACTCATTATCAATTCATTTTTCATATTTTCCAAAACACAAAAGAATGTTTGGCAAATTCGCTAAATTTTTTTCCAAAAATTTATTCTCCCAAAATATTTTTTAGTAAACATTCAAAATGCTAAAGAACAAAGCCCTTTTTTTTAAATTTATTTATACACATATATGTATCTTAAATTTGCTAAAATTCGAAACTTTACAAATATAATATATATAATTGGAAGATAATGCCGTTGGACGAATTAATTATTCGACAACATCAACCCTTTGTGTATATGGCCATATTCATAATATACACAAAGGACAAAAGATACAGACAAATCATGCTAAAAAATAGAAAAATATTTAAATATAAAGTGACTGAGTAATAATTTCTATTGTTGATTTTTTTACTAAAATTCAAGATTTGCAATATAGGGTAAAGATTTTGATTATAGTATTTTTTTTTTTTTCATTTACACACATATACATCTAGAGTTGCTTGAATTCGAACCTCGAATCTTGTACGTATAAATACGAAGATGGTATAAATTGATTAATTGACACAAGAGGTAAATTTAATTCATACCTTATACCATGATAATATGAGTCATCGAACTCAAGTCAACCAATTAATATACTTTTTTTTAAAGAGAGTATTACAAATAACGAATTTATATTCTTTTAATAAATTAATATTTTTTTTATTATCAAATTAAATAAATCAAGGTATAAAATTATACACAATATACATAAAGTGTACAATATACTTATTTTAAGTTGAACACAAAATTTTTCATATAATATGAAAAACTTATGCCACTTGAACTATGAGCTATTAAACAGCCAACTAATATGCTTTGTTTTGTTATCTAAGTCGGCTCAATAACTTGACCTATTCTAAGGAGGCCTCCGAAAGCTTCCTGAGTCTTGACCTTTTAAAATTGATCCAATATTAGTTTTAATTTAGTGAATGCGTGTGCGTGCGAGCGTGCGTGTGTGTGGTGCAAAATGGTGCGGTTGACACTCTACACGGCAGGTTTTTGTCTAGAGGTGTTCACGGTGTGGTATGATTCAATTTTAAAAAAAATTTCAATTGAATCAAATTAATCGATTTTAGTATATAATCAATCATTCGGTGTGGTTCAATATGGAGAACCAAACCAAACCCAATCAATCAAATTCGATTTGGTTCGGTTCGACTTTTCAATTTTTCTTAATTTAAATCTTCAAATATAGATGAAACAAAACCTATTACATTTGTTATATAAATTCACTTACAAAAATTATTTTGTGCATAACAAATAGACTTTGTTTTTTACCATTAAAAGGAAAATATAATCTAAGAAAAAGAATATTCTGGCAAAGAAAAAAAATTTAGAAGTCGTTGAAGTAATGGCAAACTAGAAAACTAAAATAACATTAAATTATATGTTTACCCATTAACGAGCATATGATCATAATAGTAATCCCCCTAACATTATAATAATAACAAAATGATGGGAATTAAGTTAAAAATTGAGTTTGGGTGGGAGGAAAATATGTAAAGAAATTAGGGTGTTTTTGATAAAACATACAAAAATAGGGATTTTAGTAATATTATCGGTTTGCTTCGATTTTTTAATTTTTAAACCAAAAAAATAATTTAATTAATTTTTGATTTGTTGGACCAATTTAATAGGTTTTGTTTGGGTTGATTTGGTTCTGAACACCCCTATGTTTTACTAGTGGAAATGCTTAATTATGTTGTCAATTCACTTAAAAGCATCCACCTCCAGGTGTCTGGGGACTGCTCCTATGGCCCAATTATTACTGATTGGTGCAGAAATGATCATATTTGATACAATTAGTGCTCAAAAGTTTCAAATACGTCCCTAAAATGATGAACAGTCATTAATTAATTAATTATAATCCTTTGCTTGCACGTAGATAGTGATGTTTTGACTTAATTGTCATCCTTAAAAAATTATGGGGTCGATTTGATCTAATCCACCCAATGCTGATTAGTCTGCAGGATACGGACAATTAGGTTGGAGGATTATATTTCATATTTTTATGAACACAACTGTCCAATGTATTATTGATCACTGTCCTTATACATATATGCCAACAAATGACTCAATATTACATATTATAAAAATGGATATATGATCCCATGTGCATAGACTTAGGTTGACTCGTTGAGTCATCCCTCGAAATTTGAATTTGTTGGTGAAATTATATAGAACATAAGTTCCCTAAATGGCTAGCCAAAAATCAACACAATTAGGGATTCACGTTGTTGATAATAATAAAAAATTGATATTTTTTACTCCGTTTGACAAATTATTAATATATATATATATATATATTTCCAGTTATCTTAGTAAAAATTGATATTTTTTACTCCGTTTCACAAATTATTACTTTTTATAGGGAGTTGTGATGCCTTTTTATGGGATTATGGGATTCTTTATTAATTTTTATTTGTAATATAAAATTTCTTGAAGTATACAGGTTGGCTACAATCAACTTTGGGCCGTCAACAGGTTGGATTGAAATCAGATGAGTCATATTCGAATTCATATTTGATTATCAAAATTCGTATTCGAATCCATTGGATATTTGAAATTCAATTAAAAAAATATATCTGATTTAATATTTTTTTCCTTTTGGATTGTATAAAAATATTGTATTTATAAAGTAAATTTATGTCATATTTGAATTTTTGACAATTTTTTATTATACATTAATCCAAAAATTAAATATTTGAATACCAAATCCCTATTTTACCTTATATTAATACATAGGTGAATTATTATATATTATATTTGACATTTTATCAGTATCCCACTTATTTTTCAGGTTAAAGACTCAATATTAATAGAATGGTATAGACGTTAACATAAATATTAAGTCAATACAATATATAGATTTTATTTTAAAATTTTTATTAATATTATATATAAGAGAATTAATTTACTGAAAAATATTAAAGTTCGGGTTCAGATTTTTAACGAATCGAATTGCGTAATTTTGTATCCAATATACTTATTTCAAATTATAAATTATATTTATAATCGGATCTGATCCATTAAATATTTTAACCGAATAAAAATTTTGAAAATTCAAATTGAATTCAGATTGAAATCCGATCTATTGAATGCCATATATCAACTAAATAGAAACGAAAAAATAATGTGCAACTTTCGTAGGGAATTTTCTGAAATGTTCACAGCAGAAAACACTAAATAGTGTATGGCATGACACATTAACAACTAGACCCCTGTTTCATATTATTTTGGATTCTTCTTTCAATTTGTGATTCATACACATACAAATTAAATGTATGTGATTCATGATAAAATATTTATTTTAAAAAAATATTTCATACACTAAACTTTGTACATAGTAAGACATAAAAAATGAGGCATCAATTAAAAATAAAAGAAATAAATTGTATTACTTTAAAGTGAGACGGATTATGTCTTTTGATATTTTACACTTGATGAATATAAAAAAATTTCAGTAATAATCAATAAGGGTAATATAGGCATTTTTGACACTTAATACCAGCATGTTTAGGATAACAATTCAAATCTTGTTATATAACATCCTCGATGAACTTTATACATTTTTCGGAATTATAGTAATGACCGAACACTTTAAAATTATAAATTCGAGCATCATCAATTTTTAAAATTACTCCAACACCATATTTGGACATAGTAAATCATAAATATCTTTATAATAGGGGTTTCAATTTTATATTTCTAATTCAATAAGAGGATAATATTTTATTATAAGTAATTAAGATAATCATGACAGAGGTTTAATATAATTAAGATGCGTTTAAATGACGTTTACCCTTTGTGCATAGCAAAATATTGTATTGCCAGCACATGATTCATAATTGCCCGCTTTATATTAATTAAGCAGGTAACTAATTGGAATTAATTGCAATTTTAGAACTTCATTTTTCTTTAAAATATTAGGACGTGACAGTCAGTGGGAAAAGTACATTTACCAATAATACACATTCAATATTCTGAAAAGTTGGAAGGGCGATAAACTTATAAATCACTCATAATGTGACAAGACTCTTATTATGATTGACTAATGACAAATTCATCGAAATTTGTAAGATTATTTAAGTTTTTATTTTTTATAATTTGGTATAAGGCCATGTTTGATAACAATCCATATATTCGTGTTGGTTTGATCACTCTTAAAATATCGAAATAATCTTGTTAAATGAAGTTCCATGCTCTTTGTTGATGGGGATAGATTTGATTAACTCCAATTCAAGATCAATCAAAATAAATTTGAACCATTGATATCGGCTTAGTGACACTCTCAAAATAATGTAATGTCAACCATCTTGTACTTGACAATTCACACTAACTATAAATATAATAAAAGGGCTACTTCAAAATATTTTCTCCTATATTCTCTTTAAATATCATATATTCGCTTAATCTGACTTAAGTGATAGATAATTTTTGTAAGGCCTTTATACAAAAACTGTAACAAGTACTGTTGATTTCATATTTAAAACCTTATAGGTTATTTAAAAGAGATTGGTGATCTTGACAAACTCAACTACAAACGATTATTTCTGACTCTATATTATATATTAATCTCATTATTTTTTCAAATTAATCGTTGTGGTATGCCAACCTTAGAAGTATGAGTAGGGAGAAGAAAGCTATAAACAGTGGAGTTTAGGTATATTGATGGAAAAAAAAAAGAAATTATAAACTACATGTAGAGCTAGTTTTAACACATTAAATTTTAATGTATTGATGTGAAAATCATGGTAACAGGTGTGTAAATCCTCTTTTTTTTTTAATTATAATAAAGATTATAACAAAATATAAAGACCTGCAGGGATCACCACGTGAATTAAACGAGCCAAAGGGCTTAGACTTTCAATTAAATTAATAAAAAATAAAATAGTAGCATCTTTAAGACAAGTGAAAAGTTCCGAGTCTTAAAGGGGCATGTCTTTGGAGTGCCATTGATCTCTTGTTCAAATTCAAACTACTTTAGTTGGCAGCCATGTGATCTAATGCAACTTTTTGCATCCAATGCACCACCCCACACCTCTTTTTTTCATTTTTCTTTTCTGTTTTAATTAATCAAAATTAATATATTTCTTTGCTAAATTAACTTTTACGTTCACAAACAATACATTGTTTTTAAAATATATTTTAAAACTCATATTTTTGGCTTATATAGGACCTTTGCTATGATTTATAAGGGCTGATAATAATAGAATTGAAATTATTTTTATTAACTTTACCTTATTAATTTATAGAGGCATTCAACAAGTAAGGTTAAAATCAATGCCAAGTTCTTCGAAGAAAAGTTACAAAATGAAGCCTTGGCCAAATCCAAAGTCACATAATTAATTTTTAAAGTAAATAAATACTGTATTAAAATTAATTCTGATGAAATCAATTTTCCAAATTAGCCAAAAAGTTACCCTTTAGTCCGACATCGATGAAAACAAAGACAAGAAAATAGAATGAATGTGTTTATAATTCAAAATTTCATGTTCTGCTGAATTTGGTAACACTAACTAATTTTTATTTTGCCAAACTTAGCACACATACAAAAATATTAAAAAGAATAGTCAAACCAATTTCTAGTTATTAATCACACAAAAGTGATCTAAATCAAGAGAGATTCTTAAAAGCTATTGCAATTACTCAATTTCATTTTATCATAACCTTTACATTTGTTTTATCCTAATATATATATAATATACACACTAAAATTATTAGGAAAAAGATTGTAATATTATACAGAAAAGAAATAATTCTTTTGTTTATTTATTATAAAAATTTTAATGGACCCATAGATTTTGACGGCATATAATGTTTGGACTCATGTACTTCTCAATGTATTGTCAAATAATACAAAAAGAGTGTTCATTGACTGTAATTGATTAATTTTCTATGATATTAATTTCTTAAAGAAATTAAATGAATTTTAAAAACAATACAACATTATTAAATATTTATCGATCAATTAAAATATTAAAAAAATTTATAATTTTTTTTGGATCAACTCCATATAAATTGCATTTTATTTATACACAAACTATATTACGTTAAGTTTGAACTTTCAATCTCCTGATTTTTTATTTTACATATAAAATTTTTATTATTGAGTCAAAAATTACCCTAATCATTCCTATGCTATATATATATATATATATATAATAATATATATTTTGCCTCCCATGAAGAGTTGTATGTTTGTACATAAAATGTTCTCTGGAGAAGTGAATGACACAGCAGGGCTGATAGAGGTTGGTGCTTGATATGAGCATTAACTTCACACAGATCAAGAAAAATTTTGCAGAGATTGGACAAGTTTGGCCGAGGAACTGTTAAGAGTATTTTCTTAAGCATCTTTTCTAGCTGGATTTGAAACAAATCATTCAATTCAACTGTATCCCGCTCTGTCTCTCTATGCATACTTTCCATTTTCCTGTCACTGCTCCAATGAATTTATAACTCTGAAGGTTTCTTATTCCTCTCTTCATTGCCATCATTTATTGCCTTTTTCTCTATGATATTAAAGATTTGATCTCTTTTTCTATATGTTTTTTGGGAGGTACTAAATGTGTTGACAGGTTTGTAAATTGTAATGGTGTGGCAATGGCAGGGATCATTTGATTATAGGGATTGAAGAAAGATGAATACCAAAGCCCGGAGGAGTTTGCAGTCTATGAGGGCTCATGTGAAGAGTGAAAAAGTAAAATGGAAAGCTAATTATCTTTTCTTCATCTGTTTGTGCTGATCAGAGTCTGTAAAGTAATTGGTATGGTTTAGTTCGAGTACAAGGTTCTGGAATTTTCATATCAAAAAATGGCTTTAGGTTTTAGAAAATTTCAGAAAAATTTGGTAAAATAAGCATCTTTGATGAGAATTCCAGATGGGTTTTTGAATAAACTGACTTAAGAGATGGATAAAGGCGAAAAATCGGCATGTTTTGGAGTGGGCCCATTCATGGTAATTGGGATCTCTATGTGTTCTTGGTTTTTGGGTTTCTGCAAATTGTGAAGTCTAGTTCTATGTGCTTGTGAAGCTTCAGTATAGTTTTCTATTGGATCCTTATCTATGATGATTTTTTTTCCGTTTCTTTTCTTTTAATATGTGCGTGAGCCTAAGTGCAAGTGACATTTATCCTTTTCTGAGCATGTAATTCCTTTCTCGTGGGAAGCTGATTGTTGCACACTTTTTATGATTACTTGAAGGAAAAAGTGGAAATGCAGAGTAGCTGGACAATGGATGCTGAGAAACCTTGTACAAGCCATCGTAGAGGCTCAATTAGAGAGAGAAAGATGGCATTGCAACAAGATGTGAGCTTTTCATTTATTACTGTTAATTCTCTATTAAGTTTTCCTTATTCAAGTATGTAATTGTGCTTGTAAATCTGATGGTGTAGGTTGATAAGCTGAAGACGAAACTCAGACATGAAGAAAATGTTCATAGAGCTTTGGAGAGGGCCTTTACAAGACCGTTGGGAGCTCTTCCTCGTCTGCCGCCTTACCTCCCACCGCATGTCAGCCTCAAGCCCCAATTTGTCTTGGTTCTATTCTCTTATTAAGTTCTTTTGCTTAACTGAAAGAATTAGAGAAAGACAGATCTTTAATTGATAAACTTCTATGTAAATCGAAGGGAGAAAAGGGGATTAATTTTCTTTTATATTCTATCCACTTGCAAGTGATTCATCATCATGTCGCTAAGTATGAAGAGAATTGTAATTCTGAAGTGATGTGTGTAGACATTTGAGCTTCTGGCTGAAGTAGCTGTTTTGGAAGAAGAAGTTGTTCGGCTTGAAGAAAAAGTAGTGCATTTCAGGCAAGGACTGTATCAGGAAGCTGTCTACATCTCGTCGTCCAAGAAGAACATCGACAATTCAGCTGAACCATGCGGCCCTAATCAGATTAAAGATCTGAACCCAAAGCAATCCAAGTCATTACCTAATACCGAGGCAAATTCTGCAGCAATACTCTGGAAGAATTTAACTTCTCTTTCAGGTAATGATTCTAGAGCTTTATTGGTTTGTATCCAACCTCTGTTTTTGAGAATTCCATATTTTCTTAGAACACTAGGAAAAGTTTTACACTTCCAATGTGATATAGATGAAAGGAGAGGAAAAGAGAACCAGCTGACTACCAATTCCTCAAAGAACAAGCCACAAACTTCAAATTCAAAAGTTCAAACAGTCAGAACTCCGGTGAAAAAGCCTCCCTTTGAATGCAGATCAGGTGAGAAGGGTTTGGATCCTCAGAGATTACAGGTGAGTGTTTCACTTATCTTTACTGCTGTACAATTCAATACTTAACTGGTTGGATTTAATTTGGCTTCTTTTGGAATTTTTTTTCAGGTGGAAAGCCAAGGAATTGTCTGTGAGAGTTCGGAAGAGAATAATCCTATCAATCAAGAGGACATGTCACCAAAGAATCACAGTCCAAACAAAATCTCTGAGAACATTCTGAAATGCCTAATGAACATATTTTTGAGGATTAGCTCCAAGAAAATAAGGAGAACTAGTGAAACTTTACCTTCACTGCCGGTGCTAAATTATTCAGAAAGCTTAGCATATGCCGAGTATAATGATCCTTATGATTTATGTTTGAAGCATGGGAAGAGAGATATTGGTCCATATAAGCATTTAGTTGCCGTTGAAGCAACCTATATCAATCCAAGCAAAACAACGATATCCGTATTCCTAGTTCAGAGATTAAAGTGAGCTACCATAAACTAGTTTAAATTTCATTTCTCCTGTGGCAATGTTGTATGATGCTGTTGCATATAACACATATCATATGTCTTAATTTTCAGGCTTCTGTTTCACAGACTTGCAACAGTTGACTTGAAGGGCCTGAGCCATCAAGAAAAGCTCGCCTTTTGGATTAACATCTACAATTCGTGCATGATGAATGTATGAATATACCTACCACTTTTACTAATCCACTCCAAAATGGATCAATCATAAGCAAAATTTATCCCTTAATTGCGTTGTGATCATTGGATAGTTGAGCTGCAAAGAACGGATGACTAACAATTCATTTTCTTCAGGCATTTATTGAGTATGGCATTCCTGAGAGTCCTGAAATGGTTGTTGAACTGATGCGAAGGGTAATGTTATCTAGTGCTTTTTATGTATATCAATCAGATATAAACTTCTCTTCATGTTGTTAATACCAACTACATACACTCAGGCAACGGTAAATGTTGGTGGCCACTTTCTAAATGCAATAACCATCGAGCATTTCATATTGAGACTGCCTTATCACTCAAAATACGTAAGATAACTATAGTTCGGTATTTACAACTTTTAGTTGTGGGGTTCATAGGAGGTTGCTGACTATTAATCCTATTATTTCACTCTCCCCAGACATTCTCAAAAGGTACAAAAAATGATGAGACTGCCGTTCTTGGCTTGGAGTTGTCTGAACCATTGGTAACATTTGCTCTCTCTTGCGGAAGCTGGTCCTCCCCTGCTGTAAGTTATTGCTCATATTTCATGTAAGAACATCATTTTGGCTTTACATACTTCATGCCTACAATAAACCTCAAAATTTCTACCTGTTTCAAGTATAATCTAACTTCGTAGAAGTTCACAAGTACCACAATTGAACATTCCGTTATTGATTTCTTTCCTGCTAAAGGTTAGAGTCTACACAGCATCTCAAGTTGAAAACGAGCTGGAAACTGCCAAAAGAGACTACTTACAAGCTGCAATTGGCATTTCAACAGTTGAAAAGGTTATATCAATACCAAAGCTACTGGATTGGTATCTCCTTGACTTTGCTAAGGATTTTGAGTCTCTGCTGGATTGGATCTGCCTCCAACTACCATCCGAACTGGGAAAAGAAGCAATGAAATGCCTTGAGAGTAGAAAAGATGAGCCTCTCTTTAAGTCCCTTCTTATTATGCCTTATGAGTTTCGCTTCAGATACCTTTTCCAGACATGAACAAGGTTAGCTTAAGTTCAGTCTTGTCAATTTTGGAGTTTGCTTTTTCTGTAAACAGATATAGATATAGTGCAAAATGTATAATCTTTTTCTCCTTGTAAATTTATGTTTTCACTCTACCAGAAATGTTTGTTCAAGGAGTGTTCAAGGGATGTAAAAGAGATTTTCATTCTTTCCATTCATTTTGGGAAGAGTGCATACATATACAAGATCCAAGTTACTTTTCATTATACCAAGAACTTCATGTAAATCATCCTAAGAAGGGTAAAATGACCCAGGAGAAGAAGAAGAGAAGCGGACAAAAAATTTTCAAAACCCTTGGGAAAGTAGGCATGAGACCTCAAATGCTATTTATGAACCAATGTTTGTATCCTCCTTTTCCCTTTTTTTAGTGCATATTTTGCCGTACGATACTCTAAAAAATTATTTATGTTGTGTTAGATATTATATCAGACATGACATGTCTTTGTTACATATCCGACACATCACTTGATGTGTCCATAAATTAAAAAAAAATAAAATAAAAGAATCTTAATAGTTTTTTATGACAAGTCGAACACACAATTAAAAGTGTATCTGACACATCATAGACAAATAAGACTACATATATAGTTATATTATATAAAAATTATTTATATTGAAAAGTTCTCTTTTAAACTATTTAGTATTCTAAAATTTTTAAGATTTTTGTATTATCATATTCGTATCATATTATGTTTGTGTTGTCATATTTGTGTATGTACATCGTAACGAGCAATTATTACAAATAAAAAAGAAGTTAAATGCATTAAATACGAGAATAGCAAAGGATATCTAAGGAAAAATTCCGTCATTGGCATATATACTGAACAAAGGTGGGAAATGGATCAATATCTTTTTCCACTATGAATAGCTAAGATGTGGATGACGGCAATAGAGTAGTGAACACGCGCAAGAAATGTACCCAATTTATTACAGACAAACCAACAGGAGATGAAGAATCAAACCTTGTCTCATGCTCAGGAAAAAAAAAATTGAGCGAAATAACATACAGTAAAAGATAGAGAAGTGGACCCCACGTCTTTCACAGGCAAGAATCATCAACCATCCATACTTAAGCAAAGAACAAACCGCTTTTTTGCTAAAGTTGTGGTTGCACCACAAACCCACAAAAGGATAAAGCCATTCAAGAAATTGCACCATGTGAAACATAGAGAAAAAAACCCAAGAGAGATGGGTCATTTTCTGTTGCAGAATATTAGAAAATATTCCAAGGCTTAGAGTTAGATGGACGGAATTTGCCATTTGGATTTAATTCCCAAGGATCCCATATTGGGTTTATATATATATTTTTTAACATTATTAAAATTCAAATGTTGATATTTGCCATGTTATTTGATACTATTCACTTGGCTCTTGAAAAAATTGACTCAGTTGTTTGTAATTTGCCAGAACAAAGTAAAATTGATCAATCATCAATGGAAAATAAGCAATTAATTATTGATGAAATATGCCCAAAAATTTCAGAATATTCCAAGGGAATATTTAGAAACACTGATGCTCTAGGGCTCGCACTTTTTATCCAAATCGGACTCAACTCCATCTTATATCGAATCCTTTTCAAACCATGAATTGTTTGATCAACTCACGTGGCAACAGCCAAGCCTTCTACACAGGATGTCCCTATAGACCAAACTCAACATCTTATAAGTATCCCAACTAAACAATATCAAGGTTTGTTCAATGTTATTACTTTACTAATTTTTTTCTATTATTGTTCAATATCTCTATCCATAACTTAAACATTAGAGGGGTTTTTGCTATGATCCCTTTCAACGATCCTAATATTTATTCTATTTTTAAGTTTGATGTCCATAAATACCTCATCAGCATGGGTATTAAATTATCCAACTTATTGAAACATAAAATAAATCGATAGAAATTGATTCGTGGACGGTTCTATATCAAATGCAGTTAGTATTAAAGTAATATATTCACATTCACATTCTCAAGACCTGATAATTTGGAATCTCTATGACTCTATTTGTGAAAAAGAAAACAAGAATTAAATATAGAATTGAATTTTAACATTTCTTGGCCCATATAGTTTTGTCAAAGAATCTACCTTGGGCTTCAAAGATTTTTTTTAATTTTGACAATTGTGAAGTCTCTCGCACAGTTGAACCTCATAGGCCGGAAGCCCAAGTTGTCTAATTGGGCTTCAGTTTAAAACAATTGCACAAGTTAATTGGCCTTTAGATTCCAAAATTTGTGAGACCCTCGTCCTCTGCAATTTGTATTGCGTTACACTGTTAGAAAAAAATATAATGGATTTGAGAAAAATAAATTTTTCCATACAATGATAAAAAAAGTGAGAGAAAAATTCATTTGAGCTCTTTCTTCTTTTTCAACACATTCATCTTCTATTTTTTATTATTATTATTTTCTTCTATAACTAGGGATCTAAATAGGCCAAGCAACTTATCAGGAGCCTATGGTCTAGCATATTTATAGCCTACCTAAATCTAGCCTATTTAATAAAAAGGTCGGGTCAATTCTTAAAAAGTAACCTTTTTACCTAAATAAACTAGGCTTAGGCTCTTTTAAAAACTTGCAAAGCCTAACAGGCCAGCCAAATTATCATTATTCATATAAAAAAATAATATTAATAATAAATATTAAATAGTGAAGTCAAATTTTTCAATAGCAAAATATGTTAAGTAATAATAATTATGCATCTAATGATATTATTTTATATTTAGATTTGAGCTTTCCTAATTATGCATCTGTTATTCATAATTTCAATTATTTCATAGTTACATTTACAAGTTTGAACATATTAAATATTTAGACTTATCTAATTGAAGCTTTAGGAAAAAATAAGTGTTTAGGTAGGCTTTTAGGCCATGTTAAGACTTTAAAAATTATTAAAAAGACTAAACTTAAATCTAAAAAAAAGCCTATAATAGTAATAGGTCAAGCTAAAGCTTGTCATTTGTATAATAGGTCTGATCTATTTAAACCAAAATCTAGCCTAACTTATATCCATCCCTAGCTACAACCAAACGAGTTTGAAATTTTATATTTCTTTATTTTTCTTTTTTTTCCTAATATTTTCTTTTCCTTATCAAATTCCTTGAACCAAACATAGTGTTCGAAATTCCAAGCTAGTTATAGAAAATTGTCTAGTCATGTCAATCAAATTAAATCAAGATTCTACTGGATCTCCAAATTAAAAACTATTTAGAGTTAGTTTGGTTGGATTTTAAAGTTATTTTATGATTATTTATTATGCGATAATTTAAATAATTTTTTATTATTATAATATAATTTGGTTAGTATGAGAAATAAATTTATTGGAGATGACATATTAATTTATTATGAAAATTGCACATATAATCAAAGGCTTTTGATATTTATACAAGCATGAGAATTTATTGTTATTCCAACCAAATAAATAATAAGATGCAATAAAAACACTCTATTATATTTTATCATCTCAGTCAAACTAGATTTAGTACAGTTTATAGTATAAAATAAAAATAATATTTAAAATAATAAAAATAAGAACATTTTGAGTAAATAACTCAAAAAACACAAAAAGAGATGGTGTTTTAGAATAATTAGGCTATGTTTGGTTATATTATTCCACAACAAAATTATTTTGGGAGAATGTAACCAAATATGTGCCTTCCTTTTATCCTAAAATGAGTTCTTAACATAACCAAAAACCCCATATTCTTTACATCATAATTAAGGGCATAAATGAGATGAGACAATTCACAAATAATTCATGCTCGACTTGATGAAAACTCGTATTTGGCTCAATTATTTCAAGCTTGAACCGAGCCGAGCTTATTAATCAAATGAGTCGAGCTGAGCTCAATAATATTCGGCTCAAAAAGCTCGCGAGCCTAAACGAACTTTTTTATTATATATATATATACACGCACATAAAATTATAATCTAAGCCCTTATAATAAAATTTATAAAGATAAGTAAATAATAATAATAATTTAGTTTTTTATTTTTAGAAAAATATTTAACAAAATTATTTAAAAAAAATTATTATTATATATTCTATTTTAGTCTAAATGAGTTTGAGTTCATCCAAAGCTAAACGAGCTTGAACTTGAGCTCATCCGAGCTTAAGGAATTGAATTTTTCTATTTCTATATGACGAGCCTTATCAAATCAAGTTCAATAAAACTCGCCAAGCATTCGACTATTTTGATGAGCCGAGCTTGAGCTCAGTTTTTTAGGCCCAAGCTTGAGCCTATTAGATTTAGACTTGGCTCAACTCGTTTACACCCCTAATCACAATCATTACCAATTACATATATATTTTTATATATCACAATATTTTATTACTTTATCATAATAAAAAATACTACTAAAATTCATTTACACCCTCAAAACCCAACAAAAAGGTATTGATTTGACTGCTATAGTAGAATTTATCTCCTTCCAAAACAACAAAAATGCATTGATTTGACCGCCACAGTAGAATTTGTCTCCTCCCAAAATATAAACAAACATACCAAATTTTTTCAAAATAATTTTATTACTATTTTCAAATCATAAACAAATATATATATATATATCACATTCTCCAATACAAAATTCACATTCCCAAAACTCATTCTCCCAAAATATATAATTCAAAACACATAATTTATAAACAAACATTAGCTTTATATAATCTAAAATATCTTTTCCATCCCTTAAAGAGTTTTGAAATTTGACTCCATTAAAATATGATGTATTTTTTGATCAATTGAGTAATAAGACAAGACTCTTCTTAAATACTTAAAATATGAATTGCGAAATTACATTATTCGAAATAAAAGAATTATATTTCTCGATATTTATTTCGTTAAAATTGAAGATCCCAACATAGTATTCGACTCAAGAAATAATACATGCATGCTAAAAGAAGGTCCATAGTCCTAATTATCTAATGTCAAGAAGCAAGAGGACAAGGCATGCGCCAGTTTGGAAACCTGGAAATCATCATATCATCCAATTAATGTTAAAAAGAAACCTGGAAATGATATCCGCCAATTAATTAATGTTAAAAAGAACAACATTAATACAAAGCAATTGATTGATGTTATAATTATTATTGTCTAAGTTAAGTACTCCATAAGAATGATTCAAAAAATTGACTGAAATGATGTTTGATTGACTCTAATTGACTGCCTTAGGTTAAGTCTAAGAATAATTAATTTCTAACATAGTAGAAGTAAATATTGGCTAGATTGAAATGAAAGCTATGTATACTTACTTTATTTTGATTTGTATTTCAATCAAAGTAATAATCTCTTTCCATTTTATTAGAGATGAAGATATGTCAAAATTTATAACTGATTTGTTAAAACTTAGCATTGAATTTATCACAATTTCTATGAATTTGAAATTCAAATTCTAGTTGGTGAGGCTCATTGCATCAGTTATTTTACTCTATAATTTTTAAAAAGTATTTAAATTGTGTTTCTTTCTATTCACTACGCTTCATTCCATCATGTTAGCCGAAATGCAAACCAATGTGCTCACCATTTAACTTGTATGGCAAATCTTTCTTATGCTTCGAGGCATTTTGGTCGTATTGTAATTATTGACGCATTGTCCTTTGATTCATAAAAATATATTTTCCTTTTATCTAGAAAAAAAGTATTTAAATTATTAAGAATATAATTAATTACAAATTTATGTTTTCGTGTTTTAGTATTTAAAAAATTAAAAATTTTCAAATATATTGATCTCCTTTTCATTTATTAAAAGCATAAAAACTAGTGTTACATTATTATTTTGTTTTATAGCTCCTTCATCTTTTTATATATGTTAATATATATCAATATATGCATACATTATATATATATATATATATATATATAATTTTTTAACAAGGCCAACCAGTTGCATTGAGGTTTTAAAACTTGTCCTAATATTGATCCCAACTCACCGTCATTCCTAATTTTTATGTTTCTCATATTTCTTACCTCAAAATAATATATATTATTATTTCTTTAACAACCGAAAAGTATCTTTAATGGCGTTAAATAATATTACTTAAATCGACTAACATACAGACAATTAATTATAGTTTTGACTTTATATTTATGTGGCGCCTTACTTTTCTAGATATATAACATTAAAAATTAAGCCAATTTTCTATTCAAATGTTGTTCCCCGCCAAATGGACGGCCTACAATTTTTAGCCACATTTAAAATATTTTGGATCCTTTATTTCGTTTTGTATTTTATTTTTTATTCCAATTTCATGTATATATATTAAGTGTATTTGATTTTTAATTAATTATGTTAAGTATATTTAATTTTTAATCAATTATTTTTATATAAAATTATTATATATATATCATATATTCATAAAATAAAATAAAAGACGAAATATAAATTAAAATAAAAAATCTAAAATTCAGCTAAAATTCACTCACATTGAGAAATTTGAATATTGTTTGTTTGTGTTTTAGGCTGTAGGTAGAGAATAAATTAAGAAAAAATTATTTATTTGTTTATGTTTTGGAAGGGAATAAGATGTCACATCAATAATTTTTTTGTTAGGTGGTGGAGTGAAATCAATATTTTAAAATTATTTATATATGTATATATAGATTATATGAGTAATAATATGTGTATATATTTATAATGATTAGAGAATTTATCAAAATTTTGAGAAATGTATTGGGAATATGAATAGTAGGAATTTTTTGAAGATAAATTTTGCATTTTAAAATTGGGGTTGTAAAATGTATATTATTTATTTATTTAAATTTTAGAAGACGAAAAATATATTAAGAATTTGTAAACAAACAAGAATATAATTTCCATTCCTTTATACTTTCTAAAAGTAATAAATAAAAGCAAATACCTTTATTATTTTTTCCCTCATCCAATTGGAAAAGAATACAAAATTCGAGGAAGTATGATTGAAAAGTGGGAAGGCTTGGTTTGCTTGCCTGACTTTTGCGCAGCAAAATATACAAATAGTTAAGCGCACACTATTTCTATCAGTTGATTAATCTGCGCCCATATACCTTGAATTCTCTACCCTTACAGCTAATCTTGTTTCCCGCGTTTGGAATATCAGATATTATATTTTAATTTCATATTTTATTGTATTTATAAATAAGCATAAAGTATTATATTCAAAGGTTGATGATGACCAAAATATGAATCCATGACCTCATTGAGGAGTCAGGTGTATATTTCACAAGTAGTTGATGAGTAAATTTGTTGTTAAGCATGAAGTCTACCTTTTAGGTTTTGAATATTGCATTTTAATTTGATATTTTATTGTATTTATAAATGAATAGAAGGCGTAAATTTATCCGACACCAAACAAGAAGTCTTAATCTCGTCAATGCATAAGATGTATATTTAAGGGTTGATAATGATTAAATTCATTATCAAAAACGAATATATAATTAAGGGTTCCCTGTAACTAAAAATTCGCCTCAAATGGTGAGAGACATGGAGCACAAATTAGTACAAAGTCTTTGATTCCTTCAGTATGAATTGAGATCGTATATTATAATCTCCCCTCATCAGGGTTCAGGGAGAGCCAAATGACCAATAATGTAAATTTTTTATTTTTAAATATGAATAAAATTATTAGATTCTAGAAATGTACGAATTTGGCCTTCCTTTCGCTGTCACCTCCCATGCAAATATCTAGAATCACTCCCCAATGTTCAATATTTCTCGCTTGAAAGTCCAAAGCCACATTCCTTGACTTCTGCTTTATTGTATATAAATCAAACAAGTGTCCATAAATAAATTGTTTTTAGTCTATTGATGATGAAACCAAATACGCATGCTTATCATGTAAATCTAACCTTTTACTCCAAGCTATAAATTCATAGTACATTTGTGGGTCATCAGTTTCTTGTTTTCTCATGCAAAATGAACATCAGAAAAGTGACAAATGTGACCACAGAATAATAAAAGGGCCGCTTCTCAGTTGTCACGGCCCAATTTCCTCTGCCCCTTCTCTCTTCCTTCGCTTTAATTTTCTCTGTTTCGCAAGTTATTTTAGTTAATTTTTGTTTTGTAATAATTTTCACCGGATCAGGCTGCAGAAAAACCTGGAGGAAAAATGGAGGTGATAGTGCCTTCTAGAAACTCAGACTTCGATTTCAATAGCGCAAAGTCTTCGCCGCACGTCAGCTTGCCGTCCACGCCGGGCGAATACTATTTCAGTGCCCCAACGAGCCCTTCTCGTCTCTCTCAATTCTATAAGGATTTCAATGATTTCTTCGCTGCTGGAAATGATAGCGGAGGCGGGCCGGCTTCCGGGGTGCCGTTTTGCTGGGAAGAAAAGCCGGGCACCCCGAAATCACCCGTCAGGATTGACAATGGAGATGATTTCGCGTTTGATGTCAGCCAAGATTGGGAAACAGCCTCCCTGTCAGCTGAAGAACTGTTCGACGGCGGCTTGATTAAGCCACTGAAGCCCCCGCCGCGGCTGCAACTCCCTCAGGCGGTCAGGATTACTGAAAACATAACATCTCCCCGGAAAAAGCCTGCCGCTATTTCTAGAAAGATAATCCAGGGCGCCTTCTCGCCGCGGCACAAGAATAAAGAAACGGACCCTTTTGCTATTGCAGCTCGAAACGCCACCAAAGCGGCGGCGGTGCCTGCAAGAGGAAGAGAAAGAGGCGTAAATCTAACAAAATCGTCGAGCCGAAGGGCGGCGCGGTCGCTTTCTCCGCTGCGAGACACCCAATATCCGTGGGATCAGGAAGAAGAAGAAGAAGAAAAGCAAAAATCTCAGAAAGCAAATAATTCTTCTCCATCAAGTACTGTTTGTTCAGCTCTGTCGGCGTCGACGACGAAAAGCCAGAAGAAATGGAGGCTGAAGGACTTCTTCCTGTTCCGGAGCGCGTCGGAAGGGCACGCCGCCGACAAAGACCCGCTGAAGAAATATTCGGCGGCGTACAGGCGCTTGAGCTTCAGGGCGATCGAGAGCCCAAGGTCAGGGTCCGGTTCGAGAAAAAGAGGACCGATTTCGGCTCACGAGCTGCATTACACTGTGAACCGGGCGGTTTCGGAGGATTTGAAGAAGAAAACATTCCTTCCATACAAGCAGGGGATAGTGGGCCGCTTCGCATTCAACCCGGCCGTCCACGCCTTGGCCAATGGCTTTGGTTTTTCTCGTAAATAAATATAAATATTTTTTTTGGAGTTTGAATTAATAAATTACCTTGTTATTTTTGATATTATGTAGAAAAAAAAATATTGTTCTTGGCTGTGTAAAATTCCACATTGAAGAATATAATATATGAATCAAAATTACCAGAGAACCAAAAAAAAAAAGAATATTTAATATTTGAAAATTTTTACTTTATAGGCATTGGATTTGTGAAAGTCTCGTGCAAGTTTAAGTAGACTCTCATGTTAGTTACTCAATAAGTTTGCATTTATAAACAAGTACAGGGTTATTTTCAAAATAGGTATTACAAGTAAGAATTTTTAGTTCTTGATTCATTTTGTGATCTCAATTTTATTCACAAGTAGAAGGGGTGTGTCCTTGTGTTTCTAAAAGGAATCTTCCAAATTTTTACTATTTGAATTTTGGAAGTATATTCGTTTTAATCTCTTTTTTTTTTAGTGATGATGTTGAAAATCATTTATAGTGAATTGGGTTGTGTTAGGGTTAATCTGACCAAGGAGGTCGAATGGTTCAACTGCAATATTCTTAAAGGTTTAAAATTTGCAACAAACAACAAATGTCAAACTAGCTGAAGTGCTATCGATGAAGGCACATGGATGTTCAAATTAGTTCTAGTAAAAATAAAGTAATCGAACAGAAGAGTCATAGTGTATAGTGTATTGGGTATTACCTGAAGTGTGGCTGACATTGAAGTATTTATAGCCTTCTCCTGATGGATAATATGTCTAAGATGCTTCTTCCAAGTGTAAAGAGCTCTTATCCTTACTTGGAGGCTTAATGGTCATTTTCAATTTCGGTACTATTTCAGGTAGCATTATCTCCCAATTTTCAGGGTGAATAGTACTCTGGTGGTGCGTCTCTCTGCCAAAGTTAGTGGCAGAGGCTGCACTGTAATGGCACGTACCATTAATGTAGAGGCATGTTACCTAGTAAAGCATTGAATGCGGCAAGGATATTAGTCAACGCCAAAATGAACACTCTAGTTAATAATCGTCGAACAAACAAGGCAATCGCCTAGAGAGGTGGTTAAACGAACCAAGTGGCTTGATGCCTCCCGCTAGGTGTACAATCCACTTGACCAGGCAGTTGCGATCAAGTGATCCGGCCCAACTGAGTCCATGAGTGTCGTTGGACTGTGCATGCCAAGTGGATCTGAAGGCCCTCTTTGATGTCAAATAGCTTGTTGGACTAAGCCTGTTGGCTAATCCACATCAATTAAAAATATCATCCATTTTAATACCCCAATTCTTTTCAATTTTATTTGTCGTTTTATCAAAATTGATTAGATATGATAAAAAAAAAAAACCCACAAACTGTTCTAATATAATTAAAAAAACTTATATTTTTCAAAAACATTTTTTTTATATGTAAAAAAATTATAGATTAAATGAATTTTCACCCCTATATCAATCTCACTCAATTTTCACATAATATATCTAAATATATTTTCATTTCTACACAAAAATCAAGTAATGTTGACATGAAAATTTGAATAATCTGCATGGATCTGCTAAATTGGCTCTTTAACTTTATTTATTTTCGTCCAATGGCATCAATTTTTCCTATTATATAGGAGGTCTCAAATTTAAATCGAATGGATGCCTTTATGCACCTCATACGCATCTGATTGTGTTGTTTGTATTTCAATTTACTTATTTTGATCATAGAATAATATTAATTTATTAAAAAAATAAAATTTGTCATTTATAATATTTTCTAAAAATGAACTTTGCTCTCTAGCAAGTGAGTTATTAGGCTCATGGAAGGACGCTCTTGATTTTTAGATCCCTAAATTAGACTAATGAAGCCAATGAAAATTTGGAAAAAATATTCGAAAGTTGATAAAAAGAATAAAAATAAATATGCTGATATGGCATTAATAAAGGCCGAAAAGCAATACAAAATTATTGAAATTGTAAAGAACGTAAATTAAAGAAAATATAAAATTAGAAAAGTGACTGTTATTGTTTTGATTTGAATGCGTCCCTTCGCTATTACGAAGTTCTAGCTGCTAATAATTCTCATTGTGGTTGTTGCTCTAATACATGTTTTTAAAACGTGTCCACTATAGGTCAATCGTATTCCATTTATTTCTTTAATTGTGAGGATGATTCAACTGTGTTGCTCCGCCTAACATTTAAAATAAAATAAAATAAAATTGTGGAGTAGTTATGGATGAAACGTGGATCTTGGAATTCCATGAAGCTTGTTTAAACACAATTCATTAGCACAGTGTGCAATAATCGGGAATTCTTTCTATTTCCTTGAATTTCGACCTCAGATGGATTTCCTTCAAAATTCATGCACACTATTTGATTTTCTATCTACTCACCTGATCCCTATTAACTGAAATATCAACAAACCTGGACCTCAACCTCAGTTGATTTTATTTCGCAAAATATTTAGCCTCCACAGTTGAAAATTGAAAATATGAGACGGAAATACGAAACACCCCTTTAGATGCTCAAGTTAATTTTGAGACACAAATCTAACAATTGTAAGGAGATCAACAACTAATTACAATTCTCCTAACAAGCTTTTCTTTGAGTTTGTCAGTCAATAATTAAATTGTAATTGTATGGATTATGTTTTGAAATGAAAGAGATGTAGCAGAGCGGATGCAACAATACACTCTGACAACAACGGCCCGCCCCTGCCGATTTAGTTCGAAGGAACTTGATAATTAAGGTAGGCAGCGGTCACCATTAGCCGACAAAGACGTTAACCAACACAGGCTGCTAATTCCACGGATCCATTACAATCAAGCTTGAAAATTTTCACACTATCTTCCAATCTTCTGTGTTTTTTCCTGACTCATCCTACACCTTCAGTACACATCCCATCAAACTTTTGCCCGAGAAAATTATTCCCTTGGCAGAAAACAAAGGGTTGAAAAAAATTGTATCGTACCATGTCAATTCTTGTCCTGCGTTGGACAAGCAAATCACAGGTGCGATTGAGATATGAGTTGTATCGGTTCATAAGCTTAGTGGGCAGCGTCGTATTGCCATTTGAATATATAAATTTAAATATAAAAGTTAACAACTGTTGAATTGAATTTTAAGGGTTGTCCTAATTCATATCATATGTTAATTATTAATAAAAATGTTAGTTGTGATAATATATGATGTGGATATAAATGATAAATCTTGGACTTGATATATCAAAATTGATAGGGTTGTCAACAAGTCGGTTTTGGATCGAATCTGTTACATTTGAATTCAATTATCAAAATTTATATATGAATCCGATCTGAAATTTTATAAAATCTTTGTTAGTCAGTATTATATTCGAATCTTATGAATATTCAAAATTTGATTAAATCCAATTTATTTTTTCTTTTCTTTATTTCCTTTGGAATTTTATAAAAGTATTGTATTTATAAAATAAATATATGTCATGTTTGAATTTTTAACAACTTTTTATTATATATTAGTCCAAAAATTAAATATTTAAATACTAAATTCATATTTCACATTATATTAATGCATAGATAAACTATTATATGTTATTATACTTGACATTTTATCAATATTTCTCTTATTTTTTAGATTAAAAAATTAATATTAATAGTATACTATAAACGTCAATATAGATTTTATGTCAAAATAATATATATTTTTTATTTTAAATTTTTTATTAATATTATATATAAAAGTAATAATTTAATAAAAAATATAACAGTTCGGATTCGTATCTTTAACGAATTGGATTGTTTAATTCCATATCCGATCCACTTATTTTAAATTACAGATATTTATAATCGGATATGATCCATTGTATATTTTAATCGAATAAAAATTTTAAAATTTAAATTTAATTCAAATTAAATTCGAATTAAAATCCAAAATTAATTTAAATTTCAATCTTATAGGATCGAGTTTAGCAGCCCAAAAGGACCATGAGTTTCAATATGTCTTAGCCTTGCTTACGTTATTGGGTTGATTGTTAAAAACCGACACGGGCTCTAAGTGGGATGTCCAGACTAGTACTAGATGGGAGCCCAAAGCTTGATACAATCCTAAGGAAAGCGGAGGATTTAGGACTTCAGAGAGTGACATCTACGGGGAAATTGAATGTAATAATACAAATACTTTACAAAAACCTTAAATTCAGGTAACATGATTATTATTCCTATAAGTTTATCATTCCCTTGCAAGAAATTAAAATGGTTTTGATTTGATATAACGTCAAAATTTGTTAGAATTTAAACCCTAAAATTTACATGTATAAATGTAAAGTTAATGTTATTGGACCAATCAAACACTTGTCTCTACTATCCAGACATTTCTTGTTGTAAGAATTAGCAAGTCAAAGGAGTATAATTTGCGGTGAAATTTATTTGTGCTAATTTTGGTGCACATCAATATAAATTTATTTGATAACAATGAGAAATTTTTAAAAATTAAATATTATAGTCAATTTCAAGAATTATATTATCATTAAATCTTATAAGATCATAATCATGAAAACAGTGACGTTGACAATTTCAATTTAATACACAAATTTGACGCATAACTTAATTTAAAGAGAAATTTAGGGGTGTAAAATGCGTCGAATCGGCTTAATTATGATTTGAACTCGAACTCGAACTCTCTAATTTTATTTTTTTTTGAACTCTCTAATTTAATTATTTCACAATTGAATTATTAACTCTTCTAAGAATTTTAATTAATTACGTGGCAAATATAAAATCCATAATTGCCGTGATTATATCATAACCAACCAAATTATAAAATTCCTTTTACCAATAGACAAATGTACATCTACTAATTGAGTCGGCACAAATACGGGGCCTCCAAACAAGGCAAAAAAGATTAACTATTTTTTATGAGACAATGAAACAAAAATGAGCTGTATGTGCTAGATTTTGTCCAGCATAATTGTAGACTTCTTGTCAGCTGTTTGTCTGGTGATTTTAAGTTGGTGGTGGAAGGAGAAGAGGAAATTTCCTGATAGAATTATCAAAGAGCAGCTGCCGAGCATTTGGATAACAGTGTCCAGACTACATATTTTATTAAAAGTAATAATATAAAAATTATTAATAATAATAAATATTAAATGATCAATGATAATTTTTATTGTATTATTAATTATATTTTTAAAATGATAATAAATTTTATCTGTTGTAATATGGTTCAGTAGTGATAAATATGAATTTTTTTAAGTTGTTACCAATGACAGTTACTGGTACATTTATAGTGACAGTCTAATGAGAATGAACAATGAAAATTGCAACTATAGCTTGTGAAAAAAATTTGATTATCACTAAATTTTCGCCGTACATGTGTCGCTAATTGTCAACGGTGATAACATGAACATTATTTTTGTCACTATTAAGTTTGAAAAAACATGGGTGCCAATA
>JACGDI010001580.1:1386765-1402215 GCA_014898725.1 Jacaranda copaia
TATATATGTAAATACAATATATATTTAAAATTATAAAATTAGAACAATAAGAAACAGTTGTATATATAAAATTTTAGTAATGATATGTCGGTTATTTATGTAATTATGAGATTAAAAATAAAAATAATGACACATATGTATATACATATATATATCTGTATATATGATATTAACTCCTTTGTTGTCTTTATAAAAAAAATGTAAAACTAACATAAAGTGGGCCAAATTGACAATATTGATATAGTAAATTATTAGGGATTGTGACAATACGTTTCCGAATAAGTTTCATGTACCTGAAGATATTAATTTCATCCAATAATAGACACTGCAGAGTCCACGCCCCACAGTTTCTTCTCATAAATCAATAAAAAAAGCACACATGCATGAAATGGATCAACAACCACAACCAATTTTGGTAGGCCAATTGAGTTGTAAACAAAAAGTGCAAGCCATCCACGCGGAAATTGAGCTGCAACTGTACCGCACACTACTGCACAGAAAAGGACAAGCGCGTACGCTCATTACGTCTCAAATTATATTAAATTTTATATTGAAGGTATTAAATCTCATCTTGTAATAACTGAGTTGAAGTTTTCAAATAATTTGTAAATTATGTTGTTTTGTTTTCATTTGTTATTACACCTCATAAAAATAAAATTCTCACAATCGTAAATAGTAGGACCAAATTTTTTCATATTTTATAATAAATTTGAGCATCATCATATCTATTTTTATAATATTATTTTTTGAAATTTAAAATAGAATAAATATATGATTAGAGAGAAATCTCATGGTTACACAATTCCTAACCTATTGCGTTGTGAATGATGAAAGAAATCAATTGCTAAGTAGTGTTTCTGAGTCTCTATCCTCATGGTATGTGATGATGATGATGATTATTAGTTATATCGTCAAATGAAATTTAATCATGTCAAGATATTGTCCTTCTACAACACAATTACAAAGGATGTTGTCTTAAAAAAGAATATTGAAGAGTGGGAGAAAGAGAGAAAAGATTAACTTATAAATTGTCTTCAAATCTTCAATTTTTTTAATATGGAATAAGATTAAATGCCAGTATAGCCATGATATGATCAAATCCATCAGTAAACATGAAGTTTAATTGTGTCAAGGTATTATCATGTGAATATGTATTTGGTGCATGTATGGAAAATTGTATCCAAGAATAACACTTCAAATAGTGAGAGATATTGGAAAGTGCATAAATTATTTCAATATCCTCAACTGCTTTAACTATAGAACAAAACCAGGCATATTGTATGAGAAATTAATGAATTAATCTCTATATATTTTTATTCTTCAATTTGTTGAAATTATATCCCGATATAAGTTATATTTGAAATTTTTGTATTTGAATTTGTTAGACTTGCTAATATAAAATATTAATTTTCAAAAATACAGATATTACAAACTCATACTAGTGGTATATTATGAACTCCATTGAAATGAATGCTACGGTGGCTTTGGTCTCTGGACGGCGGCCGTGCCGGTAGGCGGCCGTGCCTGTAGGCGGTCTCAATTGGTCAGATCGCAGCTATAATTTAACCAACTGCCCAACAGCTTCTTGTTTATGCTTCTCCAATCAAATGCAGCCACGTCACACGAGGCTTCAAAATATCCGCTAAATTCTGCTAGTCCAGTAGTACACTTATCAAACCTTAAAACGTTTTTAAAAAATTAATGAAAAAGTAAAAAATGAATATATCCATAACAGTAGGGATAACTTGGATTTGTTTTTGGGAGGTGCTTTTATTTTTTGGTGAAAAAATAATAAAAAAATAATTATAAATATATTTTTAAAAATTTTATTTAAAATGTAATGATTATTTATGATTGAAAATAAATTATATTTGAAAAATATAATATTTTTAATATTAAAAATCGTATAAATATAAATAAAAAATTAAAAAATTAAAAAAAAGAGTAAAATAGCATATTTAGAAAAATATACTAAAAATAAAATATTTATGAAAATAAAAAAGATTGATAATATTCTATTTTTTTTAGAAAGAATTGAAAAGTGATTTTGAAAACAAAACCAAACAGATACTGAGAAAATTTAAAAAGCCCGCGGTGAAAATACACGCTCCACAACGGGGAGTGGGACGTGGTAACTATCCAAAAGTCAATGCTCATTCAAACTTCAGTATCACGTGAGAATCTTCCAGGCTGGCGTGGGTCCCACCTTACGTGGAAACCGTTGAAGTCATCCTTAAACTGGTTAAATTTTACTCCCCAGAATGTTCACCTTTCAGATGCCTCCCTTTTCCACACTGCTGATCTCAGCCGTTGGATTCTGGTGACTGAAGCTAATCGACTTAGGAACTTCACTTTCCCACAGCTGTAAGTCAGCATTAGCAGTCAAAAAGCGGTGGCACCCACTCGACGTCTTTTTCAATAAAATCCCTGTTTTTGTATGGTTTTGCATTGAAATCGGGTTTAGTTGGGAACATATGATGCCAAACAGCTCTCTCGTTACTGTCATCTTTTAAACACTCTTGATAAGATTGAGAGCCCAGCAGAGTGTTTAGCATTAGGCATTAGCTTTCTTTTTACTTTTTTCCCTACTCTATTAGGATTGGTTATATTTTGAAATCTCTATATTGGCCTTGCCATATTAAGATCATATCTAAATGTTAATTTTTGACAAGTGGGAAGGATTTTGATAATTATAATTTATAAATGATTTTGTCAAGAGACATATTCGTTTGTATTAGCATTCATTGATTACAATCGATTTATGATCAAATATAGAATTTTAATTACATTGAGATATTTAGGGGTGGGCAAGGTCGGGTACCCGAGGGCTCGGGTATCATTTTTTGATACCTGAGTCCCGACCCTCGTTTAATGGGGGTACCCTTAAGGTTGGGTATTCCCAAACTCCCATTGAATTTTATTTATATTTTTAATAAATATAAATTAAAATTTTATTAATTTATTATTTATTTTCATCATGAACCAATTGATAGTACTACATTTAATTATTCACAAGTTCTAAATACCAACTACTATATAATTTTAAAAGTTAAATATAAACATTAATGTCAAATACGGTATTTAAAGTCTTATATTATAATGTAAGAATTAGAATTTTGAGCCCGTTTAATAAATTGTTTCTTTTCTTTTTTTCTTTCTTTCTTTCTTTTGTTTCTTATCTTTAACATACTTTTTTGTTAATAAAAATATTTACTATAATATTTTGTGGAGTTTGATATTTTACGTCAAATAATAAATTTAAACATGATCATTAATAACTTTTAGAAAGAACACGAAAATGATCAATTTCTATTTCACAATCTCTTGATCTTATAAGAAGCAAGTAATTCAAATACTTCAATTTCTTCATATCCTATGAAACACGATAACACATAGTCATATACAAAGAAATGAGTCTAATGGGCTACTAAATTTCTTCTATAATTTAATTTGGGATTGGGAATTAGGATATTAAAATGAACCCAAATTCATATTTAAATATGAAACCCAAATAATGGCCCAAAACCCCAAACACTTAATTAATTTTTTTAAAATAAAATTAAATGGGAGTATCCAATCGGATATCAGATATCCTAATTCAATACTTGATATCTGACCCCTAAAAATTCGAGTATCTCCTTAATTACCCGATCGGGTATGGGGGTTAAAAATAGCTGATCCGAGTAAAAAAAACCTGATGAGGTCAAGTTGGGTACCCCCATACCCGAACCCATTGCCCATATATTATTTCAGTGACATGCAATTAATAGGAGATCCAATCCTCATTATTCATACCATTTGCATAAACAAAGGCCATATGCCTTCATGCCAAACCACTCGATTAGGGTTTGGGATGACACCTACTCTTGTTCACACCAAAGGAGATAAGGGGCTTGAAATAATTTATAAACTATTTTCTCTTATTACCACTCCAAATATCTTTTTAAGACAAAGTGCTCTCTAATATGTGTTAGAAGAACAATATTTCAATGTGATTGAGTTTTTATATTTGACAATAAATCTAGTTATCTTCATTGGTTTGTATAAAAAAGAATAATCCTATAAAAAATTTTCTATTATTATGCATAAATGTCTAAGTAAGTTTAACTAGACAAGGACTCAATTTGATAGGTCAAATTAATCACATGGCTAATATAAGCTAATCTATCTTGCCATCAATTTTGGCAAACAAATTAGATTTACTTGGAGTAAAATGTTTGGTCGAAATACTTTTTTTAATGTCTAAACTTTGATACAAATCACGCAACTGCTACATAATAATAATAATAATAATAATAATAATAATAATAATAATAATAATTATATATAGCTGCTTAACTTGTTTTATATCTTAATGCCTTTACTTTTTACGACAGATTCAATTATCATGAATTTAATGAAATTAGTTTCATCATTATGCATAAATATCTAAGTAACTTTAATAGGACAAGGACTCAATTTGATGCCCAAATTAATCACATGCCAAAATAAGCTAATCTTTCTTGCCATCAACTATGGCAGCCAAATTAGGTTTATTTGGAGTAAAATGTCTGGTTAAAATGCTGTTTCAATGCCAAAACTTCGATAAAAACACACTCAGCTGCCATGTGATCAATAATTAGTGTATGTAGGGACTATTGATTATCTTTTTTGAGTGGAATAGGGACTATTAATTAAGCATGCTATAATTGTGAAGAAAGATACAAAAGCAAGCATTTGAACTGCCTATCTTAATTAGTCAAGTTTTACTCCCCGTTCAAAGAATCCGTAGCCGAATAAGATCAAGCGAACCTCAGATCATTTATTTTGCTGTCCTCAAGGGTATCTGAATGTTCAAGGGACACTGTTCATTGTTGTACGGACAGAGGACAATATCTGAAAATGCCCCTCAAATGATTAAAACTCTGAATCTAGACTGGGACTAGCAGACAAAATACTACCCTCAACCTCAATTAATTTCCCACCACCCCCCGTTCAATGAATCTTTGAAAAATCACAGTTTGCTTAATCCCACAAATCAATGCTTTATTTTTCCAAATAATGCTCCCTGTGCCCAAAAGTGTCATTTTGCTAATAAAGACAAAACAGAACCAGTTATTACAAAATCTGCACACAGGAACAAAATCGCAAGTTTGTATACCAAATGGGTGCCCATTTTTGTTATTACAACCAAACACCCTGTCGCCCCACCCCACCAACTTTACACAAAGCAATTTCCAAGAACCAGCCATTGCCCCAAAATGCATGCACCCTAGTGTAAGCATAATCTTTGTATTTATTTGTCTATTCTATCTATATATACTGATGGATACTTCTTCTCACACAGGCTAATAACCCCATCTGCTCTCTATTCTCAAACAACTTTAATTTCCAACTTAAATCTCTTTAATTTCTCGGAAGAAACATATTTGTTTTCTGATTGATTTGAAGTATGGACTTGTTCAACAGATGTTCATCTGCGAGTTCTTCTTCCTCGGACTCCTCCTCGGATTCGTCGTCCCTGTCCGGAAGCAAGACTCCGAGGAATGGGGACAAGTCCGAGAGAATTAAAGGACCGTGGAGTGCGGAGGAAGACAAGATCCTGACTCGGTTGGTGGAGAGGTACGGTGCCCGGAACTGGTCGTTGATAAGTAAGTACATAAAAGGTCGGTCGGGGAAGTCTTGTAGGCTGCGGTGGTGCAACCAGCTCAGCCCAAATGTGGAGCACCGCCCCTTCTCCGCGGCGGAGGACGACACAATCTTGGAGGCCCATGAGAAGTACGGCAACCGGTGGGCCACAATTGCGCGGCTGCTCCCCGGCCGGACTGATAACGCTGTCAAGAACCACTGGAATTCCACTTTGAAGAGGAGATATCAGCTGCAGCAACAGCAGATGCAGAGAGTTAATGAAGAGTCGAAAAATGGCGGCGAAAATATCGCGTCGGGGTCTAGAACTGCGTGTCCCGCGAGTAGTGATTTTGATGAATACGATCCGATGACGGCATTGTCGCTAGCGCCGCCGGGGATGGGCGGCGGCGCGGGGGCAACGGAGCGGAGGGCGGAGAATACGCCGGCGGGGTTCTGGGATGTGATGAGGAATGTTATAGCGAGGGAGGTGAGGGATTATGTTACGACGTCGTTTCCGGATAGTTCCTCCGGGTTTCATTTATGATAATATATTATTAGCTGGCTAAATTATGGTTTGTTGCGTTAGTAGTTAATCGCTTTTAGCGGTTGATTAGTTTATTAATAATTTGATGTTAATAGAAATTCTGTTGTCCATTAAATAATCTCAATTAATTATATGAGTTTATTATGAACTCTTAAGCTGAAAGATTTGAAACTGTTTAACAACCTCGTCACGTGTAAATTGCAAGTACAAGAAATATTGTTCTTCCTTTTTTAAAAAAAATTATGACTATAGTACTTGACGGCTTAGATATTTTATTTTAATTTATGTTTTATTTTTTATTTTATTTTGTAAATATATAATATATATGTATTAATTTTTTTATAAAAATAATTTATTAAAAATTAAATACACTTAATATATATACATTACATTAAAATATAAAATGAAACGCATAAATAAGTTGGAACAGAGAATTAAAGTGAGTAGTTGGTTGCTGGTTTCTTGCATCTTGCATTACCCACAAATAGATTATGGATTTGAACTCGTTTATAATAATCAAAGTAATCGATCCATCACATGGGGTGGAGCGCATGTGAATTCTAATTTTCAATGTGGATTAATAATTTCGGCAATGTTTGGTTATGTGTTTTTGTGTGATTTTAATTTGTGTTTTAAGAGAATAAATATTGAAAATGGAATAGGAGAATATAAAAGTTGTCTTGGGAAATATAGTAAATTTTTTGTTATGTTGTGAGAAATAGTTAAAAAAAAATTTTGAAAAATTTTGATATATTTATTTATATTTTAGGAGGAAATATTTTTGTTTTTATAATAACAGTCAAATTAATATTTTTCTATTGAATTTTTGAGATGAAAGTTTTAGGGATTATAAAGGATAGGAAAGAGTATTTTGTAAAAATATATTTTGATATTTTAAAAAGAAAAAGTGAATGTATGTTTGATTATGTTTTACAAAAATAAAATTATTTTGAGAAAATAGGACCAAACACTCCCTTAGTATCATTATTTTGGTAAGGTAATGGTGAGTTATAGCTGTCTTTGGAACATCTATTATGATTTTTATTTAAATATTTCATATATAATTTTTTTAAGATGATATGATGTATTTATATCATCTTGTTGTTTTATGACTCTCACTATAAAAGAATTAGGTTCTCATCACAAAAAAATTACTATAAAATTAATTTTATAGCTATGATTATAATTTATAGCTAAGGGTGTAAACGAATATTAAACGAATCGGATAAATTATTTCTATATTTGTATCAATTTAATTTTTTAAATGTTCGGATAAAAATATGAATTTCACGGATATCAAAAAATGATATCTGAATTCGTATCCATCAGATATCGATCGAATTCGCATATATCTGTATTCAATTATATTTATTCATATTTTATTAAACTTATCTGTATTTGAATTATTTTTTTATATTTATATTCAATGATAATTATTTCGATATCTATTTATAACTATCCAAATACGTAAATCTATGAACTATAACAAATACATATTTTAATTAGTAGAAGGAACTATATAATTTCATTAAAAAGAAAACAAACAAACAAATAGCATAATTTTTAATTAATAATTAACTTTATAATTGATTATTAGTACTTATTAATAATAATAATGGTATTTAAGTATATTAATTATAAAGTCAACCAATAATAATTGTGTTGATTAACTTTATTCTTCAATTTTTTTTCTCTATATTATAATAATTTTTTAAATTTATTCTTTGTTCTCCTCAATCCTTCAATTATAATTTATATATATGCATATATGAATTATGAAATTTTTATTAGAAAATCTAAATAATATATTATTTAATAAATAGAGTAAATTGCGAAAAGAACTCTTGTGTTACTTCTAATTATCAAAAAACCCCATTGGGATATGAATTTAAGCCAAAACCCCCTCATGTTACAATATTAATTGCTCATTGTCCCCCACATCTATTTATATGTTGAAAAGGTGCATTTTGACAAAAATACCTCCCTATGCAAAAAGCCCCTCATGATATTGAAATCAGCAAAAAAAGCCCCTTGTGTTAGTTAGTGTTTTCTTTATTCACTACACCCAACTATGTTTTACTCATTGACTATGTGTAACTTGACGTAAATATACCTTGTATACTTGTCAAATGTAAATATATGCAACAGAAAATTACTTCATGGTCAACTAATAATTCTTTGGTAGAATCAATCATCTGATAAGTGTATACAAACAATCAGATTATATAAGAAGTTTTTTTGTATTTGTCTCCAATCTCCATATTTCTAAACAATGTATTTTTGTGTTTGTCTCTCCATATTGAAATTGCCAAAAAATCAAAAAAACAAAAAAAAAAAAAAAATTGCCAATAGAATGGCAAAATGTTAGGTAGGAATGCAAATCCTTCCAATAGTAATATCAATTCAATACTTCATTGTACATTCATCACTAGAAATTCATTTCATTAGAGGCGTTCAAATCCAATCCAATCCAAAAAATAAAAAAAGAAGAAGGATGAATCGATCCAAAAAATAAAAAATCGATCAAAATTGAATTTTTTTGGATTGAATTAGATTTTTTTTTCTAAAAATTGAAATTTATATAATAATAATATAAAAAATATATATCTTAATTGTAAAATACACAAATAAATTAAAATAAACTAAACTTAGAATTTTTTCACTTTAAAAAATCAAATACATATGAATAATTATTGTGAACTTGTAACTTTATAGTTGCGTGTTACTTATATAATTTAACTTAATTTCACAAGATTAGTATGATATGATAGTTAAATGAAATTTACAAATTAATTGATTAAATTAGTTTAATTATCAATAATAACTTGTCAAATATTTCAATTGAAATTTTAAATTAAAAAGCCAAATTAACCAATCCAATGCAAATCGATTAAAATGAATTGGGTTTGATCGAATTTACAATAAAAATTTAATCAATCCAAATCGATAAAATAAACATTATATAGTTTGGATCAATTAGATATTTACCCCAATATCGATTCAAACCAAACCGTGAATACCTCTACATTTTATGCAATGCCTCATTGAGATCAAGATGTCTAATTGCTAGTTGTTTGCTAGTAGAAAATTTGATCTTTAAGTATCAAAAATAAGTTTAATTTGAAAAAAAAAAATCCATAACATAGAAAATAAGAATTCCTTGCAAAATATTATTATGACTTCTAGCATAGATGAAGTGAGCTTGAGCCATTAGATTCCACTTGGCTTTGCAAGCTTAAATTGCTTGAGAACAACTTTTGCGTAAATTCATAACTTAGGGGTTTTTTGGCAATTCGAAATAACACAAGAGGTTTTTTGCAATTAACTCTAGCAAAAAAGACAAAAAAGGATAAAAATAACTTTTTGGTTGACAATTACAATTAACATTAGTATACCAAGCGTGTGTATAACACCAATAGCTAAGGAGGGCATAAATGCCTTTGACTGTATAACACAAGGGGTTTTTTTGATAATTAAAATTACATAAGGGGATAATTGCATATGAGACATTTCACATGGGGAGTTTTTGCAATTGTTTCTTAATAAATATGTATTCGGAGCAGATATTAAACAGATTGGATACTCATTTACCATATTCGTATTCATTTATAATTGAACATCTACTAATCGAATACGGATAATATCCATTTTAAATGGATGCAGATAAATTTTATATAAATGGATACGAATGCGGTCCGTAAACGAATTTTTAAATATTCATTTACAGCTCTATTTATAGCTATAAATTTTTGTAGCAAATATAATTTTTTAAATAACAAACAACAAAAAATAATTAGCTATTAATTTATAACCTTATTCGTCAGGAGTACAATAATTAGTTATGCATTATTCATACAAAATTTCATTATATATTAAAAAAAGAATAGTCACCAGCTACAAATTATTTATAGTAAAAATTAGCTACGAATGCATTTACTTTGAATTTGGCTAGATCAATTTGTAAATTAATCATAGATAAGATGACTTAATTTTTTGAAATGTCTATTTAAAATATGAATTTTACTTCATAAAAAAAATTAAAAAAACATACATATTAATCACAAAATTGTCATTTGAAATACTAAAATACATTTTTTTATATTTTTTTTCATTAAAATTTAAAATCCAAGCATAATGTCATAGGATAAAAATGATACAACAAAAGGATTATCTAATTAAATCCAACATATTATCTAATAATTTTCGATTACAAATCAAAACACTTTTTCTCTTTTCTCTGTACACACATATATGGCCTAGAATTATTTAAATTTGAACTCAAAATTTTCATATAAATATAAAAATGATGCCACTCGATCAATTACACAGTGGTAAGCAAGGATAATTATTTGAAACGGCAACCTTTAAATATACATCATCTTCCTGCATACAATTGAGAGTCATCTATGGCTAATTGGTGCTTTAAACTTGACACCTTACTGGCTGAAATCTCAATTAAATTGGATTCTTCATGCAATTATTTGAATATATACACACACATTAATAATGATTCAGTATAAATCCCACAAATAAATGATAATTTTTCATGAAAATATGAAGAATAGGTATAAATCACACACACACACACACACACACACACATACAAAGGATTGTGTTTTTTTTGATAAACTATCTGAGCCAATAATACAAGAGAAGGTCGAGCTTCTAGTCATTTGTCAGCATGCAAGAAAACAACCCGCGTTAATCTTTTGTCCCCCACACGTCTTTATCAGGTAGAAATGCATCTTTAATTATCAAATGGAATGTTCCCTCTTTATTTTTGTCGGCAATCACATTTTCGATTCATCAAATTTTAAGGCAATTCAGTTATACATCAATCCATTCTCCACATCGTAAACGTGCCTAATCTTGTACTACTCACTGTTGACTCCTGTGTCTCAAAAATAAATAGGCCGCCGTTTCTATACGGCCTCCTGTACTGATATGGCCTGCCCGGGGTCATGACTTCTTTATTGTATGTTAGGAATGAAGTACAAAATAGAGATAAGAAAAAAGAAAAAAGAAAAAATTGAGACACAAATTCACATGGATTACCCCTAAAGCCAAAGAAGAACAAAAATTCTATCTCAAAATTCTGCCCCAAAAACCTTTCATCGAAATGTAACATAAAGAAATTTATAAAAAGAAACTCTTGTTGAGATCAGTCTCAAATAAATTTCAGTTGGGGCTTAAACTTGTGCTAAAACTCTACTATTTTGAGCTAGGACACAAGATATTTAGCCCAACTATCAATCCAGATAAATTTCAGAGCGAGGAAAAAAAGAGGAGATGACGAGTTCAATTTGGGAAATATTTCTCGCTGAATCTTCTGGAATGAGAAAAAAACTTCCAAGTCTCTGTTACAGCTTGTAAAACTGCTCTATTTATAGCTAACAACAATTAGCTAAAAGCTAACTACTGGGAGTCATAAATAACAAGCTAATTATCCTAACTAATCAATTGATTTAATTAAATTTGTTGGGCCCATGCCCACGTGCATACTGCAGTCTCTACACAACGTGCATACTGTAGTCTCTACAGGCCCCCCTCAAGTTGGAGGTTGGTAGAAATCTGCCAATGCAACTTGGACAACAATCGGTTAAATTGTGGAGATGCCAAGGTCTTTGTGAACATATCCGCCACTTGATCCTTGCTGGAAACGTACGGTTTCTCTATGAATCCCAACTTCAGTTGATTTCGTACAATATGGCAATCGATCTCTAGATGTTTCGTGCGCTCATGAAACATTGGGTTTGTTGCAACGTGGAGAGTTGCTTTGTTGTCACAATGTAGAGAGATTGGTTATTGAATTGGGACCTTGAAATCAGCTAGAAGGAATGATAGCCATTGCAACTCACAAATTGTCGACGCCATGCTCTGGTACTCAGCCTCAGCTGAGGATATGGAAACTGTAGTTTGTTTCTTTGTTTTCCATGACACAAGTGAGGTGCCAAGGAAGACACAATACCCAGTTAAGGACCTCCTGGTGTCGCGGCAAGCTGCCTAATCATCAGCACAGTAAGCACGTAACTGCATGCCATTATTGTTAGAGGTCAGAAACAAGCCCCTAGAGGGGAAATTCTTTAAGTATCTTAGACATGCATAGCGGCTTGCCAATGTGACTGACTGGGTGTGCTAACGAACTGGCTCAGTTGTTGCATAACATAAGTGATATCTGGTCGAGTCATGTTAAGATACGAAAGCCTTCCAATTAATCTTCTATACCTGTCAGGCTCTGGGAATATGGGTTTGTCTTATATGCTAAGGGTCTGTCCCTTCGGCAAGGGTGTCTTAGCCTATTTGTCTGTGAGAAGCCCAACATCTCGCAGGATGTCCAACATGTATTTTCTTTGGTTCAAGTATATACCATCAGATGACCTTGCAATTTCAATCCCCAAAAAATACTTGGCATATCCCAAGTCTTTAATAGTGAATTTTCTATCTGAAGATGCCTTCACTGCCAAGATCTCTTCTTCAATATTGCCAGTAATTAATACATTGTCTACATATACGATTAGAGCCAGAAAGTGACCTTTGGCTGATTTTGTGAATAAACAGTGATCATGTTGAGACTGTATGAACCCAAAGCTATCTAATTGCACACACAATTCATGATTCGATTCCCTAGATGCCTGCTTAAGTCCAGACAAGGACTTAATCAACTTACAAACCTGATCTTGTTGAGCTTTAGTATATCCTTCGGGTGGCACCATATAGACTTCTTCATGCAGATAATTGTGTAAATAAGCATTGTTTATATCCAACTAATGTATGGGCCAAGACCTTGCACTGGCTAAGGCCATGAACACCCTCACTGTAACTAGTTTGGCCACAGGAGAAAAGGAGTTAAAATATTCAACCCCAGCAATCTGATTTATTCCCTTTGCCACCGACCTTGCTTTATATCTATTCACAGTTCCATCAGGTTGATATTTGATTTTGTAGACCCACTTACACCCTATAGCTTTCTTTCTAGCGGGTAAGCTTGTCAATTCCCATGTATGATTTCTGTCAAGAGCTTGCAACTCATCTTGCATTGCCCTCTCCTATCTTGGATCAATACATGCCTGTCTATAGGAGTTTGGCTCTAAATCATTAGATACATTTGCCAAGAATTCAATATATTGATTCTGAAAGTTAGGTGATATATATTTGGGATAGGTTGAAATGGGATACGGTGTGTTTGTAGGACCATTGCTGACTGACTGAGTTTTAGCAGTAGATTTCGCATGTTGAGAGGCATTAGAAACAAAATCATTCATCCAGGTTGGCTTATGTCTCACTTTAACACTTTTCCCTATAGAAGGGGCTTGGTTATTGATTGTAATAGGAGATGTGGGTTTTGTAGAGGGGTAAATTATAGGTTGTGAAGGATTAGGAGTATGTTTAACATTTATAGTTTCATTTTCAGTAGGTAAGCTAGTGTTTGGACATGGCATTGGTATGGGTGTACGATCTAGCTCAGAGTCTGTTTTGTAAAGGAAAACACTTTCACAAAAGACCACATCTCTTGAGACTATAAGTTTATGTGTGTTAGGAGTGTAGAGTTTATAAGCCTTTTGTCAAGATTGTATCCAAGAAAGATACATCTCAAGGCTCTTGGCTCAAGTTTGGCCTTATGTGCTAGGGTATTAGTAGCATAACATAGACAACCAAAGCACTTGAGGGTTTCATAGGAAGGTTTCTGGTTATAAAGAAGTTCATAGGGTGTCTTCCAGTTTAAAACAGAGGTAGGGAGTTTGTTAATGATATATGTGGCCATTAGGACTGATTCTCCCCAGAATGTTATTGGCAAATTAGCTTGGAACATAAGGGCTCTAGCCATTTGTAGGAGATGTTTGTATTTTCTCTCAATAGTCCTATTTTGTTGAGGTGTATAAGGACAGGTTTTCTGGTGAGCAATGCCCTTTTCAATGAATAGGAGTTGACATTGTTGGTTGGTGAACTCAGTGCCATTGTTAGTTCTTGTGGCCTTAACCTTTGTTTCATACTGATTTTCAATTAGGCAAAGGAATTGTTGCAAAATGTGGGTTGGTTGGGATTTATGGGACATCAAATAGGTCCAGGTAGCCTTGCTGAAGTCATCGACAATAGTGAGAAAGCAGTGAGCTCCGATTATTGATGGTTGATGATAACCCCCCCAAAGATCAACATGGATGAGTTAGCATAGTTGGGTAGATTTGGTTTGGCTGGTGGAGAAGCTCAGTCTATGTTGTTTAGCTAGCTGGCATATATCACAAGGGTTGAAAGCATCATATATTTTTCCATGAATAAAGTTCAAATGAGACATAGCAGTATAAGAGACATGTCCCAGCCTCATGTGCCAAAGAGATAAGGGATCACCTTGACTTTTATTCAAGTGCTTTGAATCAGTACAATTGCTACATATAAGGTGAGAACAGTGGAAATGAAATCAGTCCTTTACATAAAAGATTTTGTAAACGCGATAAGGTATTAGAATTGAAACAACTCGAATCAAGGATGTATAGTCTACCAACCACCTTTTCTATTGCTAACACCTCTTTAGTCTACAGGTCCCATAGTAAACAATTGGAGGGGTAAAACAGAAACCTAATCATAGCCTTTTCAGATAGCTTATTTGCAGACAACAAACTATAATGGAATTTTGGTATGCGTAAGGCTGTGGTGAGAGTAAGTTTGTCAGAAATATCGACATTTCCTGTGTGATGTACTGTTTTAATGGAACCATCTGGTAGGAATACAGGAGTTAAGGTTTTCATTGGTTTAGGGTTTTGTAGGAGTTTTATATCACTGCACATATGGTTGGAGGCTCCAGCATCTATAATCCAAGTGCTTGGCTCCAATAGATTAGTTGTACTGAAAGCAAAATAAGGAAGGACTGTACCTGCAAACTCATGAAAATGTGCCATGTTCACTGCAGCTCCTTTAGCCAAACCCTTTGCTTTCATCTGTCTGCTAACGTCTTCCTGTATCATGTCTTGGATCTTGATATTTAGATTTATTGGCACAAAGTTCTCCTTTTCATAACAAAAGTTTATAACCAATGCGGAATTTAAAAACACTAATTCATCTTCAATTTATTCTCACAAGTACATATAATCCAAATCATTATTAATTACATAAAAGTAACACAAAAGGAAACATGTAGAAGAGCAACGCAAATAAATATGCAATGTATATCGTCGCTTTATCAATACATGATGATCACTTATATATAGTCTAATTTTGAGTTCAATTCCGGCAAGGTTTGTTGTAATTAATCTGACCAACGAGGAAGAGGGACAACAAAGAATTTCATCATTCCTTCTTTACAGTCA
>JACGDI010001580.1:1402315-1416762 GCA_014898725.1 Jacaranda copaia
TAATCTTATTATTTTTAATGGGATAAAATTCTTTAAACCTCAATAAATGTTGAATAATGAATTTTGGGTATAACTCACCCCAAAAATTAGTTTAAGAAGTGAGTATTTGTGATCAAACTATGATAAATGTGTCCACAGTCTTGTGATGGAATTGCTTGAAGATGATGTGTACTAATTGAAGAAATATATTTGATGTTAACTGAATCATTGAAAGACAAAAAAACTCCTCGAAATGCAAAATGACTAAATAACCCTAGACTGCACCTTTCCATTCAGGTTGAACTTCGACCTAATTTCGAGCTAACAGGCTTATTCTAAACTGTTTAAATGTATTGACCCCTGAGGGAGGATAGAACCAGGAATGAAACTCTCCCCAACTTGAGTAGGTGAGATTGAGCCCTAGGCGGTTCTCCCATGATGAGCTACGTTGTCAACCATGCAAGGAAGTGGCAAATGCAGTGGACCATTGCGCTCGATCCAATTGAGCCCAGCAGGGTGAGTGGGTCGAGCACCCCAGACCTTATCCTAGTCATGACATGTACAGGGTTGACAAGGATGAATAGGAAAAAGTCTCCCATTAGGATCAACAACATATTAGGAGATTGGAGGAAGTTTCAAGGAGAAATCTAGACCGAACATAGTTCGATAATGCTCCCAGATTTCGATGTGAAAGAGAACCTCCCTTTATTCAAGAAATTATTCATTAGTGCATTGTGCTCAATGCAGAAGTCCCCACTAGACTACCTTGATATGATGGATCCACTGACCTAAATGTGCATCTTTTACAATTTGAGCATATGATGCAATTGCACAACCATAGTGACCACATACATGCAAAATGTAAGTCACCAACTTTCAAGGGATAGCGTTAGAATGATTTATCAAACTTGAGCTTATATCCATATTCTCTTATGATTAGCTTTGTGACTAATTTTTATAGTAGTTTGTTAGTAGGAGAAAAGCAAAGTTACCTTACACTCAATTTCATACAATAAAACAAAATGAGAGAGAATCTTTGAGAGAATTTTTTTGCAAATATAATACTGAAGTTCTAAAAATTGACAACCTTTGCATTAAATTCCTTATTGACATTTTGTGTTTGGGCTTGAAGCATAAATAATGTGCCATTGCTTTGGTTAGGGAGAAACCATGAACAATGGAAGAGCTTTTTGACCTGGCAGAAAGATATATGATGCAAGAGGAAATGAATAAGATGAAGTTTGGTGGAGGAGAATCCAACAAGAAAAAGGGTAAAGAAAACGATGATAGACACTAGAAATAAGGTCACCGATCCCTAATAAAGTATTTTCATAATTATACCTCACTAAACACTCCTAGGAAAGAAGTTTTGTTTGTTATTCAGCATGACAACCTCTTGAAGAGGCCAAGAAAGTTGATTGTGATAGAAGCCAGGAAAAAGTCCAAAAAATATTGCCATTTTAAATTGGGCATGACATAGAAGATTGTTTTAACCTACAAGATAAAATTAAGTGCCTCATTAAATAAGGTCACCTCAAGATATTCATTAACTAGAAAGCCCTGCAGGCAATGTCTAAAACTAATTAGACTCTCTGTAGAGAATGGCCGTCAGCCCAATAAGGGAAGATAAGGGAAAATAGAAAGTTGAGGAAAACCGTCTCCATTTGAGAGGCATAATAGACATAATTGTAGAAGGACCAACTGTGGGGGACTCCAAGTTAGCTAGAAAATAGGGACAAAGGCATCTTGACTCAATAAGTCGGCCCAAATTACACCAATATACCAGTTTTCTACAAGTGCCAAACTTATATCTTTTTTAGATTCTGACCTATCTTATTTAGGAGGTCAAGGTGCAAAGAGCAACCTAAACTACCCATTTGTAGTTTCTATAGAGATTGCAAACTTTGAATTTAGGAAGTTCTTAGTAGATAATGAGAGTTATGCAAACATCATCTTTTTATCCACACTAGATAGGATGAAACTGGGAAAGTTGAAATATGACCCTATTAGAACACCCCTGGTTGGATTGGGGGATCGGAGATTGTGCCCATCGAATCTATAAATTTATCTACTTCTTTCGAAGAGACACCTAAAAAATGCACCTTCATGATCAATTGTCTTGTCGTTGATGCACCTTTCACCTACAACGCCATCATTGAAAGACCAATGCTGAATGATTTTCGAGCAATTGTATCAACTTACAATGTAAAGGTTAAATTCCCAACAATAACTAGAACTGGGGAGTTATTATGTAATATAGAGAAAGAATGGTATTGTTATAGCATTTAAGTTAAAGCTAACACTTGGCAAGTTTGACCAAAACTGAAACCCTCAAGGGACATCTTGTAATGGAACCTGAGGAGTGACAGACTAGTAAAAAGAGGAAGAGGGAAGATACCTTGGCCGAGCCTACCAAAGAGTCCAAAACTGTTGAGCTCGAGCCGAGTAACCGTGATAAAATAACTATGATAGGTATGAGTTTAGGGAACAATATGGAATGTACGCTCATTGATTTCCTTAGAAGAAACATTGATGCTTTTACTTGGAAGGCAACCGATTTTTAGGCCATCAATCCTTAAGTAATCATTCACCAGCTCAATATTGACTCGTTGTTCAAGCTAGTCCGCCAAAAGATGAGAACTTTCAATGCTAAAAGGACATAGATTATTGAGAAGGAGGTCAACAAACTTCTAGAGGAAAGCTACATAGTTGAAATCCATAACCCAAGTTGGTTATGTAATGTAGTTTTAGTTCCTAAAATGAGGGTAGGTAGAGAATGTGTAATGATTTCACTGATTTTAATAAAGCATGCCTTAAAGACCTATATCCTCTGCCTCACATAGATTTGTTGGTTGATTTAACTATAGGTTGCAACCTTCTGAGTATGATAGATGGCTTTCAAAGATACTACCAAATTTTTATAGCCTTTGAGGACATGAATAAAACTTCTTTTGTAGTTCCCAATGGTGTGTATTATTTTTTGGTTATGCCATTTGGACTAAAAAGTGCTAGTGCAACATACCAAAGACTAGTCAACTTCATGTTCAAAAATGAAATAGGTCGATCCATGGAAATGTATGTGGATGACATGATCATTAAAATAGAGGATGAATTAGATCACTTGTTTAATTTGGACCATACATTTTCTATCTTTAGAGCCTTTAATATGAAATTCAACCCAAGTAAATGTATATTTAGAGTGGGAGGTGGTAAGTTCTTAGGATACATGGTCAGTCAGCAAGAGTTGAAGCTAATCTCTAGAAAATCAAAGTTATACAAGATATACTGCCACCAAGAATAGTCAAGGATGTGTAGAGGCTGGTCGGGTGAAGAATTGCTTTTGGTCGATTTATTGCTTAATTAGAAGACAAAAGTTTGCCCTTCTTTTAGGTTTTGAGGAACACCAAAAAATTTCAGTAAATAGAAAACTATGACTGAGCTTTGGCCAACCTCAAGTAGTACTTAATCGAGCTTCCACTGTATGGTCGGGGAAGCATCAAGTTTGTGCTTGACAATTTCTATAGCAGCGGTTAGTTTCGTCTTAGTGTCCACTTGACAAGGTTTGTGTAGGCCAGTTCATTATAGTAGTAAAATTTTGCAAGGATTTGAGCATAAGTACCAAGTAATAGAGAACTTTGAACTAGCACTCATCACAGCAGCATAAAAATTGAGACCTTACTTCATATCACATACTATCATTATTTTGACGAACCAACTGTTAAAGTAGCTACTCTCCAAGCCCAACACATCAAGGAGGTTAACCAAGTGGGCTACCAAGTAATAGGTTTTAGCTGACTTTATAGCAGAGTGGACCAACCTCCCATTGGTTCAAAAGTAGATACAATAGGCTTGGTCTTTCCATATAGATGGTTCAACCACAAATTTAAGAGGTGGAGTAGGTTTTTCATTATGTTCTCCTTAAAATAAAAAATATGATTTTGCTATTAAACTCAATTACCTTATCACCGAAAATGAGGCAGAGTACGAAGTACTCATAGTGAGGATGAGAATGGCCTTGGATAGCGAAGTCAAACATTTGATAGCTATCACAGATTCTTAGCTTGTTGTTGAATAGTTTGGGGAAAACTTTGAAGTAAGAGAAATGACAATGAACACCTATTTGACTACTTCTCCCCTTCCCCATTTTTATCATTTAATTCTTCTTTATTTTTTCTCTTCATTTTCTTTTCCCATTAACAACACACTGCAATTTGAGTAGTTGTCTTCGCCGTGATTCACAGAGGCTTCATTACCCTTTCTTTCACGCCTTATTGTTTAGAAAATGAAACTAGGTTCTTTCTAACTCTTTGTTTTGTGATTTCACTTTATCTTTTATTTTCTTCATAAAAATTTTAAAACCACCATATCTTTCGAGTTGGCTGGGGTAATGATTCGGATTACTTGATTATTAGCATTCATGTAGAAATAATGAAAAAAATCGAGAAAAGTATGGAAGATGTGGGATTACCCTATTATGAAACTTATTATTCTAGGATGACTAGGCACAAGAGTAGTAGGCTAAGAGATATCATGGGCATTCCCAATAAATATCCCATAATAGTGCCCAAGTCCTCAGATCGGCCACACTATCCTCCATTGGGGTTTCTATGCTTCTACATAGAACAAATGCACTGTGGGTTGTGCTTCCCTTTGTCCAAGCTATTTAAGCTAATCTCCCAAGGGTTGGGTATTCCCCTTAATCTATTTACACCTAATTTGTTTAGGTTGATGACATGCTTCATCATTTAGTGCAGGCATTTACAAATAGAACCTACTACTGCTTTATTTCACTTCCTTTTTTATCTAAAGTCTTTGGGTCCTAGACTGTTCTACTTATCATCTCGAGAAGATGTGCATTTTTGATCTAAGTATCCAACTTCTGTTAAACATTGGAAAAAATATTATGTGTTTATAGCCTTGCCCGAGCCATGGGAATTCTCTACTAACTAGATAGAAAAGATACCCTTTGCCTAGAGTAGAAGGTTTCCATCAGGTTGGCAGCCGTTTTTAGACAGTTTAAATAGTTATCAACAATAGTTGTCCTTCTTGGAAAAATTGGCCTTTTTTTTATCACTTTACTTTGAGTCTTAAAGCTAAGGAGCTTTCCGAGCCTTTGGTATTTGCTTTTAACCTTAGATAGATATTGTGTGATTGTTTATGTTCTCACATGTTTCTTTTTCTGCAAAAAGAATACCCACCAAAGCGTTCCTGTTGGTTGCGGTGACTAGTCAGTTGGGTAGGCAAAAAAATAATCATCTTCCTAAGCGGTCTAGCAGAGCCAACTCTTCTGTAGGCCACCTACTGAGATACCTACCAAGAAACATCAAAATTCTGAGATAAAAGGATTTGAGTTGATATCTCAGCAAGAGGAAGCTCTGGAGATGGCTAGGGAAAAAGGCCATCATGAGGGGTAAGACACCTTCTTTAAGGTGTTCCAAGATACTAAAGAAGGAAAGACTTTCTTAGAAGCCTACTGGTAGTCTTGTCTGACAAAATTCTTAAAGAGCAATGATTTCAAACAAATTCTGGTAAAGAAAGCCTTGAAGTATTACCATAATGGTATCAATACTAGTGCAGATCAACTAGAAGTTAATGGCGTGTTGTGAATGGGTCAATTAGATGAGAATGTTGATCGTCTATATCGGCTGGAGTCTCTCCCATCAAATTCAGAGGATGACGAAGTTGTTGTTGAAGATGAAGGCGCACTAATCGAGCCATTAATGCTAATCGAGTTATCTCTCTCTATTGAGCTTCCACCCCTAGCCAAGCCGTTGACTAGGATGGATGCAGCTATCATGGCTGAGCCCTCTAGCCAAGTTGATTATCATGTTATAGGCTCTCTGATTGCAGTGGTTACTCCGAGCGATGCAGGAGACCCTCCTATCCCACTATCTTTTTAATCATAGTTAAGGGCTAACCTGTTATGGCTCCTATTTTATTTTAGCTTTTGCTTTCTAAGTCCTAAACTCATATTGTATGCAAAGATTGAATAAATAGAACCCTGATTATATTGCTTGCCATTGTTGAATCTTGCTTTAGTATTGGACCGTGCTGATAATAAGTCAATCATGCACTTGGTTTGGTTTCAGATACATGTCTTTCCCCTTTTTATTGTTTTGTTTTTATTTTTTTAGAACTTTAACAAAATACCGTTTAAGTCATCCAAGCTAATTTAGCATTCGCCACTTCTATTTGGACATTTGTCCTTCATTTAGCTCATTTGAGCTGGTGTGGCATTCACTACTCCTTGTTTGGACATTTATCATTCATTTAGCTCATCCAACCCAGTGTAGTGTTTACCACTTCTGTTTGGACGTTTGTCCTTTGTTTAGCTTATCAGAGCTGATGTGGTGTTCGCTACTCCTTGTTTGGACATTCATCCTTCATTTACCTCATCTGAGCTGGTGTGGCTTTCACCACTTTTGTTTGGACATTCATCCTTTGTTTAGTTCATTTGAGCTGATTTGGTGTTCACCACTTCTGTTGGGAAATTCATCCTTCATTTAGCTCATTTGAGTTGATATGGCGTTCACTACTCTTTGGTTGGACATTCGTCCTTCATTTAGCTCATTGGAGCTAGTGTGGTGTTAGCTACTTCTATTTAAACATTTGTCCTTCATTTAGCTCATTTGAGTTGATGTTTAGTATTTGGGAATAAAAATGACTTTGAACTTCAAAACAACTTACATGAAATCAAAACTACTTAGAACTAAACTTCAATGAAAATAAATGCTAATGTAAGACATAGCTAGCAATGTAGACTTCAACAAAAGGAATTTAAATGTAAAAATGCTAAAGGTTCTGCACATTCCATGGCCAAGCCACTTTCCTACCTTCTATTGTCTCCAACTAGAACGCTTCTTCTTTTAGCACCTTGCTTACCTTATAGTATCCTTCATAATTTGGCTCCAACTTTCCTACATTTCCTAGTACATCTGCCTTTCCAACACCTAATTTCCTACTTGAAAACTGTAAGGCTTAATCTTTCTGTTGAATGGGGTTTACATCTTTTGCTTGTATTTAGCCATCAGGAGACAAGCACTCTTCCTTTTTTTCTCAATCATATCTAAAGAAGCCCTGAGCAATTTCCCATTCTCCTCAGGGTTATATAAGAATACCCTGTGAGACTTTATCCCCATCTCGGCGGGGATTAGCGCATCCACTCTATAAACCATACTGAATGGTGTTTTACTCGTAGAGACTTTGGGTGTGGTCCTGTGCACCCACAATACGTTAGGAAGCTCATCTACCCATCCATCCCCAGCTTGATTCAACCTTTTTTTCAAACTCTTCAGCAAGTCTCGATTAATGACCTTTGTTTGCCCATTGGTTTGTGGATGAGCTACGGCACTAAAACATTAAGTTTTTCCCATTTCTTTACCCCAAGCTTGTACCTTAGCTACTTGGAACTGCCTTCCATTATTTGAGACTAACTCTCTGGGGATGCCATACCGACATTCTATACTCTTGCATAGAAATTTGAGTATCTCATTCTCACTTATTTTAGCCAACAACTCGACCTTTACCCGCTTGCTAAAATAATTCATTGTTACTAGCAAAAACTTTTTTTTCCCAACTACCACAAGAAAAGGCCCTACGATATCTATTTCCCATTTTGCGAAAGGGCAAGGAGTACTTATAGTAAACATAGGTTCGATAGATATGTGGTTGATTTGGACGTGCTGCTGGCATCTGTGGCATTTTTTCAACAACTTTCTTGCATCAACTTGGACAGTAGGCCAGAGGTATCCAACTTGAATAGCCTTGGAGGCTAAAGCTACCCTACCTAAAAGTTTCCCACAACACCTTTCATGAATCTCTCTCAAGATGTATTCTCCCTCTTAAGAGGACAAACATCGTAGCAACAGTTGAGAAACCCCTCTCTTATATAACAACCCATTTATAATAATAAATCTAGTAGCCTGTACACGCAACTTATGATTAGCCTCTACATGATTCCCTTGTAGGTATCACATGATCAGTGTTCTCCAATCCTGACTCTCTTCTACAGCAAGAACCTTAGTTTTAAGAATTCTTTTATCCAACTCCTAGATAGTCACCCGCTTGGTGGTGCATTCAGCCAAGGAGCTAGTTATCTTAGCCAAGCAATCAGCCTTTTGTTCTCCTGATGAAGGATTTGAGTTACTCGAAGTTCAACCAACTACTGTCTTAGTTTATTCACCAACTGCAAATATTTGTTCATCCTCAGCTTCTTAGCTTCATAATGTCCCTCAATCTACTTCACTACCAACTATGAATCGATGAACACATAGACATATCTGGCTCCACTTTGTATGGCCATCATGTTCCCCCATATCATAGCTTCATACTCTGCCTCATTATTTGAAGCTTTGAAGCAAAATTTCATTGCAAACTCTATCTTTTCCCCCTTTAGATCAATGACCACAATTCTAGCTCCACTTTTCCTCTATCCTAATGACCTGTCTATATACATTAGTCATACAACTTCGTCCCTTGCTATGGGTGTATTAGCAATAAAATTCGTCAAAACCTATGCTTTTATAACATTCTTAAGGGCATAGCTTATATTATATTCTCCTAACTCCACAGCTCACTTGACCAACCTTTCTGCCACATCTGTCTTTCTAAGAGTCTGCTTCAAAAGGTGGTTAGTACACACTACTATAGGATGAGATAAAAAATATAGCAGCAATCTTCTTGTTGTGACCACCACAACTAGTGCCATCTTTTCAATTTCTGGATACCTCAGCTCAGCAGCATGCAAAATCTTATTGACATAGTACACTAGCTTTTGACTAGCTCCATTCTTCTTCACGAGCACCGAGTTTACCGTCTGCTCGATCCCCGCCAAATACAAATATAGTGTCTCCCTTGGGGTGAGGTTTCTTCAATAAGAGTAGCTCAGCTAGGTAGGATTTCATCTCTTCAAATGCGTATTGTGTCGCTTTTCCCCACTCAAATTACTTCATCTTTTGCAATATCGCAAAAAAGGAAAAACTTCTATTTGTAGAAAGGGATATGAACCTGCGTAGAGTGGTTATTCTTCTTGCCAATCTTTGCATCTCATTTACATTTCTTGGTGGGTTCATCTCCATGGCAGCTTTGATTTTTTTTGGGTTTGCCTCGATTCCTCTTTTCGTCACTAGATAGCCCAAGAACTTGCCCTCTTTTACTCTAAAGGTACATTTTTTTAGGTTGAGCTTCGTCCTATATTTGTGTAGAGTTTCAAAAGTCTTATTCAAATCTCCCACATGATTGGTTTGACTTACACTCCTCACCAATATATCATCAATATATACTTCAACATTTCATCCCATCTGGTGTTTAAACATCTGATCCACTAATCTTTGATATGTGGCCTTTGCATTCTTAAGACCAAAGGGCATGAACAAATAACAGTAGGTTCCTTGTGAAGTAATGAAACTCACCTGTTTGCGATCTTCCATACTAAAAGAAATCGATGGTATCCTTGTGAGGCATCCATCATGCTGAGGAGCTCGCACCCAGAGGTGGAGTCTACCAATAAATCAACCTTGGGCAGGGGATAGAAATCCTTTGGGCAAGCCTTACTTATGTGTCTGAAGTCTATGCACACTCTCCACTTATGCGCATGTTTTGGTACCAATACCACGTTGGAGATTTATTCTGGGAATTAGATTTCCACAATATGCTCTGTGTCCAGAAGCTTTTTCACCTTCTGCTGAATGATATGTTCTTTCTCAGGGTCGAAATATCTCTTTTTCTACTTTATTAGCCTAACAATCGAGTTAATATTGAGCTTGTGCTCAACTATTCTTGGGTCTATTCTTGTAAGATCCTTGATAGAAAAAAGCAAAGATGTCTACATATTCTCTTAACAAAGCAATTAATTCTATTTTCAAATCTATCTCCAAGTGGGAGCCTATTTGCGTAATCTTGTAGGGGTCTCCTAGTACTAGTTCTACAGATAAGAGCTCTTTTGCTAGTTCAAGTTTTTGATGTCTTTCTGCCATCAGAGATGTACCTAACCTATTCTGCCTCTGCTTTTGCTTAGTCTCCTCATCCTTATTACATCCATTCCTTACTGTGTCAACATAACACTATCGGGATATATACTAATCTCCCATTACTTCCCCTACCATTTGCCCCACTATATACTTCAGTTTTATATGGCATGGGAAAGCTACCGCCTGAAAGAGCTACAACATAAGCCTACCAAAAATCACATTATATGCAGAATCAGCATCAACTACCAATAAATTTACTATATAGGTCTTTCGGTATATTTTTGTCCCTACAGAGACAGGCATGGAAATCTATCTCTTATGTTTGATCGTTTCTCCTAAAAATCTAGACAATAATATCTCTATTGGTTTGAGCATGGTGTTCTCTATATCCATTTGCTAAAAGCATCATAGAAAAGAATATTAGCCGAGCTACCACCATCGATGAAAATGCAGGCTACTTCAAAGTTAGCTATCGTAGCTGTGATAACCAAGGTATCTTGGTGAGGTAAGTGTAAGTTTTTCAAGTCATGTGGTCTGAATTGAATGACAAAGATGTCATTATTGTTAGAGACGGATGCTATTTCCATATTTCTGTGTGCTACTGCTTTGGCCCTAACTCTCTTAGCCTGATGGGTGTCCTATTCAACTGGACCTTTGGAAATTATATGGATCAGCCCTTTGACTGTCCTATTTTTAGTATCATTTTTCCCCTTAGGTTGGCGTGCTCACTACTGCCCTTCCCACACGAGTTGTGCCGAGCGTCTATACCTATTCCCTAGTTCAGCCACAACCATAAATTTATTCAATTGCCTATATCATACTAGTTGTTCCAACTCATTTCGAAGATAATTACAATCTTTAGTTATGTGCCTATACTCGTTGTGGAAATGGAAAAACTTGTCAGACTTTGGGCATCTTGAAAGTTCCCTATAGGTGCGTGGCTGTCGTAGCAAGTTGAGGTATTCAATGGCCTGCATAACCCACTTCCTCAATAGCCGTAAAAGGGGTGTAATAGTCAAACTTGGGACCTATCATTGGAGGAACCTTTACCTGCCGAACAAGTGCCTCTCTGAATCTCTCTTTCTACTTAGGTTTCTTGGTGATAGGATCTTCTCTTCTCTCATTTCTTTTTTCTCTTAACTCCCTTTCTGTAGCATCACAATCTTCCTCTTCATGAATATATTTCTCCACACACCATAGGAGCTCGTTGTAACTATCTGCAGTCCTTGAGGAAAGGAACTACTCAATAATTTTGAAGTGGCTGATAGGACTTCTCAAGTAGTTGTAGTGAATCGCCTAACGAAACTCCTCAAGCTTTCAATCTCTCCTTACCAAAATGTAGCAGGCTTTGTGCACTCCATCGATATGTTTGTTACTGGTGAACTGATGTGGGAACTTTCAAATGAATTCATCAAATGTGTGAACAGATCGGGATGGCAATTGTCCCAACTATCACTATGAGGCTTCTCATAAAGTGGTAAGAAAGGTTTTGCACTTCACTCCATCTGAAAATTGATACAGCATGGATAAATTCTCAAACTCATACAGATGATTAACAGGGTCTGCAGTATTTATGTATCTAGGCATATTGACAAACTTGTGATTCTTTGGGAAGAGATCACGTAATATGGCTTCAACAAAGGTGAAGCCTTGACCTCTTTTCCCACCTTTCTTTCCATTTTTTTCCTCATATCCCCTAATTGTCTTCTCATCTCCTCCATCTCTGCAACCAAGTCTGACTGAGGCTTCTATTTCTTATCTAGACCATGCCCTACCGATACCTAACGTTTTGCCACCACCTCTACATCTCCTGTTAAATGAGTGAGGATCCCCATATCTATCTCCTTAGGCACACCAAAAATGCCTCTAGCCTTATTGGCTCATCCAATGCTCCTCTACTGGCACTACTGTTGCTCCTAACCTCTTTCTACAAGCAATCCCAAATTATTAGGGGAAGGTGGCTCAGCTACTACTGTGCTTTGTGCGATAGCTCCCAAAATTAGGGCTACCCTAGGACTTCAAGCGAGGGCTCCATGGGTATAAATGCAACTGGCGTAACCATCACCTTGGTCGGAGGTGTCGGGTTAACCAACCTCAAGGAAGGGGAAAAAGGCATCGGACTGTGAGGGGGTGGAATATTGGGTGCCATTCCCGATAAGTAGGCAATGACCGGACTTGGCGACATCGGTATGGGTGCTACGTGCGTTGTTCCAGTAGATTGAGTAGTGGCAATGATACTAAATGTTGACCACTAGAAGTTAGCCAACTGTTATGTGGTTATTTGCCCTACCATTGGAGGTATTGGGGGTTTTCTCCTTCTGTACCCACTGTTGATGTTGCCACTGCTAGGGGTGGGGCTACCATGGCCATGGTTGTCTGCTCACCTTGCAACATCATCCTCATATTTGTCTCCCCATTATCTCCTGAATTTTTCATTCTCACGTCTTAACTTTTAATCTCTTCCCACATACAGCGCTAAATTGATGCTAAAAATAATATGTACAGCACCAATTGAAAGAATTCAAAGTAATCTTTTATTATTTTCTTATTTGGATAATCTAACTTAAAAAATTTCTCAAAAATTCTTTTATTTGGCTAAAGACTCCACAAACTAGGATTATAACTACCTAATAAGCCACTAACTATTTACATGCAACTAAATCAATGAAATGATGACACGTGTACCCTCTTTTCCTTTCTTTCATGCTTATGTAAACTACTGTTGGGATGGAAGTAAAATTGAGAGCAGCTCGGTTGCCCTATTAGGTGCATCTCAACTCTTTCTCTTGGGTTTAGCTTGACTCCTCTTATAAGGTGCATCTTGACTCCTATTAGGATCATCTTGGCTAATATTGGGCTCAGCTTGGTCCAAAAGAGATATTTCAAGCTCCACTGAGATTATGGCAACCTTAATGGATACCTTGAGCTTGGGCTAATAGTACATCCATATAAAAAATATAACATTAAGAAGTTCCTAAAAAGAAACTCTCGTTGAGATTGGGCTAAAATAAATTTCAGCTGGGGCTTAGACTTGTGCTGAGGCTCTACTATTTTTGAGCTAGGACACAAGATATTTAGTTTAACTTCATCAATTCTACAAGGTTATGCATTAAAGCTCGAAAAATCTTGAGTTAAAACTTAGAAGACTCTGTCCAAAATAACTTCTAAGCTACAAATATTACACATAGACATACACATGCTTTCCAAATCTTTTACATTTTTACTACAATAATTTAGATCCTTCAAACGGATCAAATTATTCATGATAACAATGCAAATTTTCTTATTATTAATAATTAGTGAAAGTTAAAATTTTATCACAAATTGTACCCATAATAATAATTATTATTATTATTATTAAGTTATCATCATACATGTGACATTATTTATCAAAAATGACAACTCAAGGTATTAGTTTTTGTTAATTTTAGGTTATATTGTGACAACTAATTTTAGGTTATATTGTGACAAAATATAAATTATGGTCATTTAAAAAATATTATTAATGACTTTACAAAATTGCAAGTTATTGTCATTTATATGTTTTTATTGATAATTTTCACATTGCCACCTTTTTTTGGTTACTAATATTACAATTTTTTACTGTAGCATTAATGGGGCAGGTTTTCACTCTAAAAGGACATCTCAAAAGGTAACAAAGAAAAACAATCTATAAACTATTTCAAAATTATTATATACCTTCCGCAAAACGGTACAACATTAGATATTAAAACTATTAATTAATGTGGCTTGAATTTGGTGGATTCGAATTATGACCCATCTAAAAAGCCCGCGTTGCAACCCAATTTAGACAAAACAAAAAAATGGAGGTAAGTCTTTGTATTCTATAACTTTGGGTTCATTTAGCCCAAATGAATTTTGAGGAAAATAAAAAGGAGATTTAAGAATTTATAAAGGTCAATGATGTGTACACCTTTTGCTTATTCATAATGTTTCCCGTGAACATTGGCATAACCGAGCCACATTATATTTGTGTGTCTAATTTTTTTTTTCTCTTTTCTTTGTGTGATTGTGCGTGCATATATGTTGTGTTTCATAACAAAAGTTTATAACCAATGCGGAATTTAAAAACACTACTTCATCTTCAATTTATTCTCACAAGTACATATAATCCAAATCATTATTAATTACATAAAAATCACACGGAAGGAAACACTAAACCGATCTTAGTTATCAATCAAACTGTAGAAGAGCAACGCAAATAAATATGCAATGTGTATCGTTGCTTTATTCAATACATGATGAACATGTGTATATATTCTAATTTTGAGTTCAATTCCAGCATGGTTGGTTGTAATTAATCGGACCAACGAGGAAGAGGGACAACAAAGAATTTCATCATTCCTTCTTTACAGTCATTGCCCTCTCCGCAAGCGAAATATTGAGGCCTCCACTGATTCAGCACGTACGAGAACCCATTCCCGTCTCCTTCATTCGGATTGGCCAAAAGACGCGCTTTACTGAAATCGCATCTTACAA
>JACGDI010001580.1:1416862-1462865 GCA_014898725.1 Jacaranda copaia
TAATCTTATTATTTTTAATGGGATAAAATTCTTTAAACCTCAATAAATGTTGAAGAATGAATTTTGGGTATAACTCACCCCAAAAGTTAGTTTAAGAGGTGACTATTATATGTAGAGACCACTAACTCATTTCAAAGTTAGTTCAAGACGTGAGGATTGTTTAAAATTATATATAGAAATCACAATTTATTTATTTCATTGATGTAAGACACTAATACATTCAACCCACGCCCAAAAATGAGCATTTGGAGTGTAGAATGATTTGACATAAATAGCCCAACAACATTGGATAACTCAATATCAAGAGTGGGTGGCTCTGATACTATGTTAAAAAATGGACATTGGGCCTTACTCACCGCAAAAGTTAATTTAAAAGATAAGGATTATCCAAAATTATATACAAAAATCACAAAAAATTAATTTCATCAATATAGGACATTAACAATAAAAATATATGTATAGTATAACAATATACCTATGTATAGATTTGAGGGATTGCCCAACCAATCCCCTGCTCATTATCATCGAGAATATTCTTTTCATTTCATTACAAGAAAGAAAGCTAAAATTCTTACATTAATTGGATACAAAACTGTTCAACGACTCAAATTATTATATTTTATAAAAATATTTAACGATATTTACAACAGAAAAGAATTCATATATAGTCCAACAATATAATTGTTAAAAAGAAAAAGCTCCAAAAGTTTTATGGACGTTGCGTTGTTCTATTCCAATATTTACATTCAAAAATCAAATTTATTCCAATTCTATGGGCGTATTAATTGGGGAGGCCCAAACTAAGGAAAAGAAGCCCAAAATTAGTAGAGGTGCCTCAAATTACGTTTAACTTGCGCTAGAATGACTCGAGTCAAATCAGATCCAATTATATCTGAACCCAAATTTAAGTGCACTATAACCATCAATTGAATCTCTACGCGAATAATTGAGATGCTACTATCTCACCCATAGAATATCGGTAAGGTATTATTTTAAATAGCACAAAAATTCATATTTAGCAAATATTGGTTTCTAAAATTTTTGCTTTATTGTTATCCATAATTTATTACGCTTTCTCAACTCCATAATTTGACTTGAAAATATTCATAAATAGCAAGAGAGTTTTTGTTGGGACCACTTTCAACCATCCTAACAACTTTATTGTGATTTTAGATCATAGCAGATAGCTTGATTCGAAAACCTGACTTGAATCTAGTTGATTGGCAGTGAAAGATCATTCCCCAAAGTTCAATTTAGTGTTTTGATCTACCAACAAAGCTTATACTTCTTTTTTTAATATATTAACCTGAATTAATTTGCATAAAATTCGAGTCAACCAAAGATTGAGTATGCGTTTGTTTGGTTGAAAAATTGCTCCAACCTCATTGTTTTCTATAGTGATTCAAACATATGGGAAGGAACGATCAAATTGCCTTATTATTTAAAATGAAATGTATGAACTATGTATGAATGAAGGACTAAAGATAATTTTTTATTTAAATTGAAAATTGCAACTGATCCAAATGAAAAAGAATTGATCAAGTCATAAAATAATCCTAAAAATAGAATTCCATCACTTAGACTTATTTAGGTCATAGAGTTTTTGTAAAGTACAGCGAATCAAAAATAAAAAAATAAAAAAGTTAGCAACTAAAATTATTTTACTTTGAAGAGTTGTTACATGAGTCATACATTGTGTTTATTATTTCCAATCATATCTCTTAACATCAGCTGTCTTGGTTCTAAAATAAAAACCATCTGCTCTCACACTCCAGAGACACAAACTATTAGGACAGTCTTTGTACCACTTAGCACTGTATACTTCAAAAGATTGCTGCTTGGCATGCCAGTTAAAATTGCGGAAAAACAAAGTTTTGCCAAAAACATTATTACAAAATTGCCAATCATAAGAATGGTAAATATTTAGTGTCCGATTGCCAAGATTAGTATCCTTTGGTTTACAAAGGAAACCCAACAGGCCAGTCCCTTTAGGGAGGCCGACCTAAATTTGAACTACGATTTCAGGGTTAAACGCGGTGCATGCGTCTATTGTTTGGATGACATTTGCTACTACAATGAGAATTGGTTTGAGGTTTAGAAATGTTGTAGAAGTTGTCATGATTTTTTCTTGTAATTTCAAGTATGATGTAATAAGATTGTGTGATAGTTTAAGGATTGTATGTGTTCACTTTAATAGAGGGTGATAAATTGATGTTATGACAATCTGAAATACGATTGACTTAAACAAATTGATCATAGATTCTCTTTTGATTTGTAATCTGAAGCGGATTGTGATAATTTAGTTATGGGAAAACTTTTAGAGATATTTGAAAGAATGAGTATTTGTGATCAAACTATGGTAAATGTGTCCACAGTCTTGTGATGGAATTGCTCGAAGATGATGAGTACTAATTGAAGAAATATATTTGATGTTAACTGAATTATTGAAAGACAAAAAAAACTCCTCGAATATGCAAAATGACTAAATAACCCTAGATCGCACCTTTCCATTTGGGTTGAACTTCGATCTAATTCAAAGCCAACAGGCACAATTTGAACTATTTAAATATAACACTTGTACCAATTTGGTAGGACGAATAGTGTACTACCACTTCAACTCACAATTATAAATACCTCATTCATTTAATGTTGAGGGGTGAAGGGAAGTCCAGTCTGATTCTCCTATACATGTTCAACATGAATAACTTGACCACTTAGACTTATATTTTTGATCTCTCTATGTATGAAGATTTTGTATCAACTTCATTCATATACTTGATAAGTTTGGATCCAAACACATCCATAAGTTGATCTTCCTACCCATGAGACCAAATATACCAACGTTGCACTCTTTGGCATCAATTTTTATTCAAACGAAGTATTATCTTGATTTAGATATTGTCGAGTAGGGCTATTAATGGGTTGGATTTGGATTGGATCATGCTGAATTTAAATCCAAATCTGACAGTGATATACTATATCCAAATTCGACTCAAGATCTATAGGATCTTGGCTGTGATAACCATATTTGGATCTATATAAAATTTAGATATCCGAAAAAAGATATGAATCCGAATACTTCCAAAAAAAAATATATTTGTTATTTTTTAAAAAATTAGTAGAATCTAAATCCAAAACATTTATCCTTGAAAAAACATACACAATCACATATTAACAAATACATTTTCAAGTGTATTTATCATATAAAAATAATAATAGAATATAATTTAATCATATTCATTTATCATATCATTGTATTTTAGGTTATGTTGTTGATAACAATATTTATTTGACATTATAAATACAAATATACTTGATTTTTCAATCAATTAATTATTAAATCAACGTTTTATAAGAAAAGAAACTTATTTCAATCAAATCAAGATTTGCATTGTATTTTTCTATATCACAACATTTAGCTCCTACTCATCATTTTAAATGCATCATTTTTTGTTATAAAAATAGAAAAAGAAGTGATGCAATTATGATGTAGATAACCTCCAAATCTAACGTTTTGTATGAAAATCAACTAATTTGATATATTACATAGGAGTTCATTGCTTTTTTGTCCAAAAATTAATTTTAGCATTGCTATAAAACCCTACGTATATATAATACTATATATATTTGGATTTGAATTATTAATGAACTTGATCGAATCAAATCTACATTCGTTCCATTTATTTCAAATTATGGATTTTTTTAATCGGATCATATTCATCAAATCTTTTATTTGTTAAAGATCCTAAATTATTGAATTGAATTTAAGTCGATTTCGAAGTAAAATCCGCTCCATTTGACAGCCCTATTGTTGAGTACGAATAGTCGCTAAAGTAACTCCTAAGAGAAAATGGGTTCTTTCTTGGGTCACCATATTCTCTTATGATTAGCCATGTGACAAATTTTTACACTAGTTTGTTAGTAGGAGAAAAGCAAAGTTTCCTTACACTCACCTTTATACACTAAAACAAAATGAGAGAGAATCTTTGAGAGAATTCTTCTCCAACTTTAATACTAAAGTTCTAAAAATTGACAACCCTCGCATTAAATTCCTTATTGACGTTTTGTGTTTGGGCTTGAGGCATAAAGAATGTGCCAATGCTTTGGTCAGGGAGCAACCGCGAATAATGAAAGGCCTTTTTGACCTGGTAGAAAGATATATGGTATAAGAGGAAATGAATAAGATGAAATTTGGTGGGGGAGAATCCAACAAGAAAAAGGGTAAAGAAAAGGATGATAGACACTAGAAAGAAGGTCACCAATCCCCAAGAAAGCGTTTTCATAATTATGTCCCACTAAACACTCATAGGAAAGAGGCCTTGTTTGCTATTTAGCATGACAACCTCCTGAAGAGGCCAAGAAAGCTGATTGAGATAGAGGCCAGTCCAAAAAATATCGCCATTTTAAAGTCCATAGAAGATTGTTTTGACCTACAAGGCAAATTAAGCGCCTCATTAAACAAGGTCACCTCAAGAAATTCATTGACTAGAAACCCTTGTATGCAATGTCTAAAACTCACCAGACTCCCTATGGAGAATAGTCGGTTAGCCCAAGAAGAGAAGATAAGGGAAAATAGAAAGTTGAGGAAGACCATCCCTATTTGAGAGGCATAATAGACACAATTGTAGAAAGACCAGTTGGGGAGGAGGGGACTCCAAGTTAGCCAAAAAATAGGGACAAAAGTGTCTTAACCCCAACAGGTTGGCCCAGATTACACTAATATACCAGTTTTCTATAAGTGCTGAGCCCATATATTTTTCAGATTCCAACCTATCTCCTTTAGAAGGTCAAGGTGTAGAGAGCAACCTAGGTTGCCTATTCATAGTTCTATGGAGATTGCAAACTTTGAATTCAGGAAGGTCTCAGTGGATAATGATAGTTTCGCAAATATCATCTTTTTATCCACACTAGACAAAATGAAACTGGGAAAGTTGAAATTTGACCCAATTAGAACACCAATAGTCGGATTTGGGGGATTGAAGATTGTGCCAATCGGATCTTTAAATTTATCTACTTATTTTGAAGAGGCACCTAAAAGGCGCACCGTCATGATCAATTATCTTATTATTGATGCACCTTTGGCCTACAACACCATCATCGAAAAACTAGTGCTGAATAATTTTTGAGCAGTTGTATCAATTTACCATATAAAAGTTAAATTCCCAACTGTAACTAGAACTGGGGAGTTATTATACAATATAAAGGAAACATAGCGTTGTTATAGCATTTAAGTCAAAGCTAACACCTAAAAAGTTTGACCCAAATTGAAACCCTCGGGGGATATCTTGGTAACGGAACTTGAGGAGGGACAGATTAGTAAAAAGAGGAAGAGGGAAGGCACTTGGGTTAAGCCTACCAAAGAGTTCAAAGCTATTAAGTTCAAGTTGAGTAACCTTGATAAAACAACTAGGATAGGGGCAAGTTTAAAGGATAATATGGAACGCATGCTTATTGATTTCCTTAGAAGAAACATTGATGCTTTTGCTTGGAAGGCAACCAACTTTCAAGGCATTGACCCCTATGTAATCGTTCACCACCCTAATGTTGACTCGCCATTCAAGCTAGTCTGCTAGAAGATGAGAACTTTCAATGCTAAAAGGACCTAGATTATTGAGGAGGAGGCCAACAAGCTTCTAAAGACAAGCTACATAGTTGAAATCCATTACCCTAGTTGGTTATGTAATGTAGTTTTAGTTCCTAAAAATGAGGGTACGTGGAGAATGTATAATGATTTCACTGATCATAATAAAGTATTCCCTAAAGACCCATACCCTCTGCCTCACATAGATTTGTTGGTTGATTTAACTGCAGGTTGTGACCTTTTGAATATGATGGATGCCTTTCAAGGATACTACCAAAATTTTATAGCCCTTAAGGACATGAATAAGACTTCTTTTGTAGTTCTAAATGGTGTGTATTATTTTTTGGTCATGCCATTTGGACTAAAAAAATGCTAGTGTGACATACCTGAGACTAGCCAACTTTATGTTCAAAAATGAAATAAGTCGATTCATGGAAGTGTATGTGGATGACATGATCATTAAAATAAAGGATGAATTGAATCATCTGTTTATTTGGATCATACATTTTCCATCCTTAGAGCCTTTGGTATGAAGCTCAACCCGAGTAAATGTACATTCAGAGTGAGGGGTGTAAGTTCTTGGGATACATGGTTAGTCAGCATGAGTTGAAGCTAATCTCTAGAAAATCAAAGTTATACAAGATATTCAACCAACAAAAATAGTCAAGGATGTGTAGAGGCTGGTCGGGCAAATCATTGCTTTTGGTCGATTTATCACTCAATTAGAAGATAAAAGTTTACCATTTTTTCAGGTTCTGAGGAACACCAAAACATTTTAGTAGATAGAAAACTGTGATTAGGTATTGGTTGACCTCAAGTAGTACTTAATCGAGCTTCCAATGCACAATAGGAAAAGTATTGAGTTTGTACTTGGCATTTCTACAGCAGCGATTTGTTCCATCTTGGTAGGCCAGTTCATTATAGTAGTAAAATTCTGCAAGGACTTGAGCAAAACTACCTGGAAATAGAGAACTTTGAACTAGCACTCATCACAGCGGCACAAAAATTGAGACCTTACTTTCTGTCACACACTATCATTATTTTGATGAACTAACTGTTAAGGCAGCTACTTTCCAAGCCCAACACATCAAGAAGGTTAACCAAGTGGGCTATCAAGTTGGGAGAATTTGACCTCAAGTTTCAACCTCACATCATTGTAAAAGCTTAAGTTTTAGCTGACTTTATAGCAGAGTAGATTGATCTCCCTTTGATTTAAGACTAGAAATAGCAGGTTTGGTCTTTACATATAGCTAGTTGAACTACAAATTCAAAAGGTGGAGTAGGTATCTCATTATGTTCTCCTTAAACAAAAGGATATGATTTTGCTATTAAACTCAATTATCCTATCACCAACAATGAGGCAGAGTATGAAGCACTCATAGTGAGGATGAGAATGGCCTTGGATAGGGAGGTCAAATGTTTGACAGCTATCATAGATTCTCAGCTCATTGCCGAATAGTTTGGGGAAAACTTTCAAGTAAGAGAAATGACCATGAACACCTATCTGACTAAGGTTAAACAACTTGAATAGCAAATTGAGACATTTATCTTAAGTCAGGTGCTAAGGTTGGAAAATAAAAGAGCAGACGCACTTTCAAATTTTGCTAGCTCAATGAAAGGCACAAGAGAGAGATTCATTACCTTTTTGGTCTCGTATAAGCTTGCCATTGACAGCCTCCAATAGAACCAGGTCTTCGTAGTTGATACCCTGAACTAGACTTGCATTATGAGATTAAGTCTTATCTTGAAGAGGAGATAATACCTATAGATAAGGCGGAAGCCACGAGTTGAAGTCATGCACATTGAATTTTGTTGTGGATGAGTTTAACTAGCTATATAAAAGGTCTATCGTAGGACCGCCACTGAAGTATCTTGCATTTTGTTAGGGGCAAAAAGTTCTACAAGAGGTCCATGTTGGAATTTATGGAAATCACTTAGAAGGTCGATCACTAGCCCATAAAGTCATCAAGAGTGGATATTTTTGGCCAACCTTGAACAAAGATGCCGTCGAATTTACCTGAAGGTGCCCATCATGCTAAGTTCATGCTAATATCCCTCATCAGCTAACTACGACCTTTGTCGCAGTATAGATCATGTGGCCATTTGATTAGTGGGAAGTCGATTTAGTAGGATCTCTTCCAAAAGCCACTGGATAAAGAAAATATATAATCATAGCGGTTGAATACTTCACCAAATAGGTCAAAGCTAAAGTTATGCCTAAGATCATATAATGAAATAAGGAGTTTTTTATTAAAGAGTATCGTTTGCCATTTTGGCTTACCTAAGGTCCTTGTATCTTATAATGACACCAAATTTCAAAGCAAGAGGACTAGAGAATGGTGTGAGAACCTTGGAATTAAGTAACATTTCACTTTCGTGGGAAATCTGCGAACTAATAATCAAACAGAGGTCACCAACAAAACTGTTCTCAATCATCTCAAAACTAGATTGGAAGGCTCTAAAGTTAGCTGGGCGAATGATCTACCAAGAGTCCTTTAGGCCTATTAGACCATACCAAGAATGGCCACTGGTTAAAGCCCTTATAGTTTAGTGTAAGGTTTAGAGGCAGTTGTCCTTACAAAATTAATCCAACATACGACTCGAATTATACACTATAGCTCAATTAGAAACAAAGTTGAAAGAGAATTTGACCTAGAAGTGATCGATGAGCTTCTGCTATAAGCATTCACAAAAGTACAAAGGTACAAGTGATCATGACTAAGCATTATGATAAAGAAGTAAGACCTAAATCTTTTAAAGTAGGTGACCTCGTTCTCAAAAAGGTTGAAGCCCCTAAAAATATTAGCAAACTAGACCCAAAATGGGAGGATCATTATTCTATGGTCAAAGTTGAAAAACACAACTCTTATCGACTGACTGATTTATTTGGGAATGAGCTACCAAAACCATGGAATGCAATTAACCTAAAGAAGTTTTATGTGTAGATTGCATTGTACAAAAATCACTTTATTCTAATAAACACTATTTCACAACCTTGTAGTCGCATGTTAAAGTTGTGATTCAGTTATTAAGAAACTATCAAGTCGATCCTGCAGTCGCATGATTAAAGTTGTGATTCAGTTATTAAGAAACTATCAATTCGACCCTGCAGTCGCATAATTAAAGTTGTGATTCAGTTATTAAACAACTATTTAGTCCACCCCACAATTGCATGATTAAACTTATGAGATTCAATTATCAAACATTGATTTTCATAATTAAAAGTGGAACCCCAATTATTATAGATTTAAAAATGGCCTCAATTATTAGATATATGCATCTTTAATAAACAGTATATGATTCCAATCTTAGGGACATTAAACAAGAAAACAAGTATGCAAATAGACCAGATACAAAAGTAAATATGAAAGTTGTTCATAAGCCCTTTGAGGCCATACATTTTTCAAAAAAATAAAAAATAAAAAATAAAAAATAAAATAACAAACAAAAATAAAGAAAAATCACAAAGCATGAAGTCCATCTAGCTTGACCTTGCATCTTCCCCTTGTCATGCTATAGCCTCATTAGCCACCTCATAAGTGGAGTCAAGATCTATATTTAAGGGTAGCTCTTTGACCTCTTGTGTTACCCAAGCGAGTTGCGAAGGCACCGCTTGCTCGGTCAGAAATACCTGACCTCTATCAGAGAAGAAGTTCGCTACATTTACTTCATTGTTCTTTATTTCCAACGCAAACTCTTTTGCAAACTCAAACCATCCTCTATAGCCACGACTTGAGGGAGAGAAATGGCAGTGGCTTCATGACCCCTTTTAGTATGAGCATTTTCATCAAAGGCCAGAAGACACTCATCTTTGTTCACATTGAGTTAAGCGTAGTCCTCGGGCTAAAACTCATACCCCATTAACTCCAGCTGTTTTATAGCATAGTTGAAGGCCTCCTTTGCATCATCTATACTAAATGTTATACTTTTATTGGTAGAGGTCGAGGAGAGCATAAACTATTGGGCAGCTTTCTTTCGAATCCCAAGTAACTCCTTAGAAAACTTAGCTTGAGTGTATTGCAATGCACTCTTATTAACATAAGCTTGACTTGACTCAGAGGCTTCTTGAATTTAATTCATTATCTTCTTCAGTAGTTATTCTAACCCCTCATCTTTAACTCTCTAGGTTCAGAGGGTCTTGCTTGACCTACATTTGGGTTGGAAGGACCTGTCTCTTTACCTATGTCCATTCTTATTTCATCTACATTCACTTTAGACTATTCAAGAGACTCCGACCTCCTACTTGCCCTACTAGTCAATGCATCTACTAAATGTGTAGCCTCAATATCAGAATCTAAACTTCACATGTTTTTACAAGATATTGCTGATAGAATTTAAAGTGTAAAAAGGAAAACTTATGAAAATTGTGTTCTTGAAAATAAGGGTTCAAGTTTCCTGAAAAATTGACCACAAATTTGCATAGCTCGACCTCAAAGTGTTATGTTAAAAGTGAAAAATAAATGGTCAAAACTGCTATTTATAACCAACCTAGGAATGTCAATTGGTAAAATTGACTAGACACCGGCTAATAATTACATAATCATCAGTTGCTTTTACATAAATATTCGTGTAACCAGCTATAATGGTTCCCACCAATGCCTATCTGGTCGGGATTCAAAATAGTTTTTCTCGCCTCTTATTCTTGTCATTTATGGTATTACTAACTTTGACCCTTTAAGGTTGAACTAAGGAGTGGAGGGTGGGGACTCATGATATAGGTAAGCCCAACATGCTTAATGGGCTTATAACCCTCACAAATACTAAAGCTTAGAGCTATTTTTAACTTTTAAGGCCTATTCGACCTTATAGGTTGAACGGGGCATGACAAGCCCAAAGCAAACCCAACTTTTATGGCCTAGGACCTCACTCTAACATCAGGGTCGAATTTGGTGACCTAGAAATTGGCATTAGTGCAGCAAGAGCATTAATGGCGAATAATGCCAATTATTACCTCCCATTACATTCGTAATAAATATGCCCCAACCACAAGTCTGTCTGCATTTATTGGCGTGATGGCACATCTCCTTCACCATTAATGTCGTTACCTCTGCATTAATGGTGGTATGGTTTCCCGCCTTGTTCAGCCAGATAGTTGTGAAGTTTGGGGTCAAGTCGAAAAGACCTAAACTGTCTCTACCTTTAAGAATAGTGTAAGAAGCACTTCAAGTTGAAATCCATCTTTTTGTCTATAGGAAAACACTATAAATACCTCTTTATCATGATATAATGGTAAGAAACCTTATACTCTTTGAATTGTTACATTGGCAAAATATTTTCAGGTCGATTTACTGACTTAAGCATTGAAGGGTCTTAGCCAAGGACCCTTTTGGCTAGCCTGATGTTTGTTACTTGGTTGCAGGTTCTATTCTAAGTCCATGAATCCATTCTTCCTGGTTGAAGTACCTTGCAGGTTGAAATCCAAGAGTATATCATGCCAAAAAAAGAAAAAATCATCAATTACTAAAGCATTGAACTTCCACCTTTTAAAGGTATGAATCAAATTTGGTTTAATAAGACGTGGGATCTTAGTAGAAATGTGAGCAATTTATTAAAATTGATTTCACATTAAAATTATATGAGGTAGGCTTGATTATATAAAATATCAAATTCTTATCTACAATACGAAGAAATCATTACAAAAATATTCCGACAAAACTCCTAAACAGTCAAGTCAAAGTTTAAACAAGAGAATCAAATAATAAAATTGAAAAAAGGAATAACTTTCCAAGAATGAAGTGAATGAGATCATTTATAAGATGCATGACCAAATGGGCCATTGAACTAGGAGAATTTGACATTACCTTCTAGCTAAGAACAACCATCAATGCACTGGTGTTGGCGGACTTCATTGCCAAGCTAGTTGACGTACCAGAGAAGAATTGTGAACCCCTTCTCATTTAGACTTTACATGTTGATAGATCATCGAGTACATTCGAAGAAGGAGCAGAAATGGCTCTCCGTTCCCCAGCAATAAAGGAATATGATTTTGCAATAAAACTTGACTATGCAGTCACTAATAATGAGGTAGAATATGTGGCCCTCTTCGCTGGGATGAGGATATCAGTTGACTGGGGTGTTGAGCACCTAATTATGATTATAGACTCACAGCTAGTGGTAGAACAAGTTGAGGAAAATTTTGAAGCTAAGGATTTTACGATGAGCCAGTACTTGGCGAAGGTTAGAAAATTATAACAGCCATTCAAAAGGTTGACCCTTAGTCAGGTACCTCGATCTAAGAACAAGCGTGCAAATGCTCTATCCAAATTTGCTAGCTTGACTAGGGGCACAAGAGATAGAAAAATAACATTTCTAATTGTCGATAGGCCTTTGATCAGCCTATTTGAGGAGAATCTGGTAGGAAGCATTGAGGAGACAGTTCTTTCATGGTTGGACCCAATCAAACTCTACTTGAGTCATGGCACAGTCCTTAAAGACAGGAATGAGGCTTGATGCCTTTGAGGACAAGCTTCCAAGTTTGCACTCGATGAGCATGGCTAATTGTATAAGAGGTAGATCTCTGGACCCCTCCTGAGGTGCTTGGATCCTGTCCAGGCTCTCGAAGTATTATAGGATACCCACACAGGCATGTGTGGCAACCATTCCGGGAAAGATCCCTTGCACACAAAATAATTAGGTATGGATACTTTTGGCCAACATTATTGAAGGACTTAGTGGATTTTGCTTGAAAATATACATCATGCCAAGTCCATTCAAACTTGCCACATCAACCCCCTGTGCCCATGGTCAATGTCTAAATTTTTTTGCCGTTCGACTAGTGAGGGATTGACATTTTGGGTTTGCTGCCAAAGTTAATAGGTCAACAAAAATTCATAATCATAGTAGTTGAATATTTTCCAAATAGGTCAAGGCCGAGGCTGTTCCAAAGATAACAGATGCAGCAATCAAGAGTTTTATATGGAAGAACATCATCTGTCATTCTAGCCTACCTAAGATCCTTATTTTAGATAATAGGACTCAGTTCTAGAGCAGAAGTACCAGAGATTGGTGCAAAGCTTTGGGGATCACCTAGCACTTTACTCATGTGGGTAATCTTCAATCGAACAGCCAGACATAGGTGATAAATAGAACGATTCTCAACCATTTGAAAGCCAAGATACAGGATATTAGCTCGAGTTGGGCGAATGACCTCCTAAAAGTGTTGTAGGCATACAGGATAACTCCTTAAATAGCCACAAGTCAGAGCCCTTACAGTTTAGTTTATGGGTCCGAGGCAGTCATCCCCTTGAACTCATTTAATACACAGCTCGAGTCATTCACTTTCACTCGCTCAAAAATAAATCAAAAAGAAAGCTTGACCTTGAGACAATCGATGAGCATAGACAAGAAGCTTATAATACTATGCAGTGTTGTAGGTCAAGGATGGCCGAGAACTATAACAAAAGGGTCAAGCCACACTATTTTAAGGTCGGAGACCTTATTTTCAAAAAGGTCAAAATCTTTAAGAATGTTGGCAAGTTCAACTCGAAATGGAAGAGACTCTATACTGTTGTAAAAATGTCAAAGTATAAAGCCTACAGACTTGCCAATATGGATGGAGATAAACTCCCTCATCCGTTGAACGCCATCAACTTGAGGAAATTCTACATCTAAAATTATATTGTATTCATCTTCATATTCTATGATATGAATAAAGTTCAAGCAACACTGCTATCACTTGTTTGCATTACCATAACTGTATCTATTTTACACCATTCCAAGATTTAAGTCGACCCCGTAGTTGATGAATAAGTATCTTCACACTACCACTCAAGATTTAAGTCAACCCCATAGTTGATGAACAAACAGCTCCATACCATCACTTAAGTCTCGCGTCAACCCCATAATCGACAAGGACGCAACTTTATGCTACCCAACTAAATTTTGAGTCGACCCTGCAGTTAATGCCAAAGCAGCTTCACGCTGCCAAATCAAAGTTCTAAATTAACCATGTTATCAACTCAAAATAGCTACACTCTACAAATTCAAGACTTTTTAGCCCAAGCTATATAATCGACCCAGTATTTGATCAACAAGTCGATCATAAAATAATAGAAATTGATTGTAAAGATCAATGCATTTTGGCGAGACCATGCATGTCTCTCAAAACTGATAAATAATTGATGACAAGTTGTTGAATTTTACGTTAAAATTTTATAGATAACTAATATGGTTTTCAACTATTCACCCATACAATCGTAACAGTAAAGTTGTATTCGACAAGAAGCATGAAGTTCATTTTACTCAACAACAAAGATGTGAGAAAAGAAAAGATTTTTCATTCATTGAATAGTTATTACAATTACATTCCCATTACAAAAAAAAAAAAGAAAAGAAACAACCAAAACAACAACATCAAAAGGCGATAGAGTTCAAAGATTAAGTTTAGTTGGATCCAGCCTAGTCACCCTCCAGCCAGTCTTGATCAAGCTCTGGCATAGCAGACACGAGTGGGTGGATGGCTTGAGGTAGTCAGGAAGGCCCTGCGACATCGCTCATAAAGTTAGTCAAATATAGCACGTACTGTGCAACGTCAACTTGTTCCTTTCTCAACTAGACAGTAAGGTTCTTGACGAAGACAAATTCGTTTGCCAAGTTGTTCAACCTGGCCTTGACCTCAGCTTATTTTTATTGGGCTTTAGTCATTAGATCAGTGGGGGCATTTATTATGGTGTCCTTCTTCCCAGTCCTACCTACCCCATTCTCCTCGGATTTAGGGTAAGGCTGCAGCTTATCATTAAGAGCAGGGCTTATTTTGGTTTTATCTTTAGCTCAAAAAGTGTAGCCCAAACACTTGAGCTATTTTACTGCTTTGTGAAATGCATCTTGGGCATCATCGATTGACATAATTATGCTCGTGTCTTGGAAAGTTGAGCTCAATATGAACTATTCCACTACTTCCCACTATATTATAGAAAGCTGTTGAGCGAGAGACTCTCGAGCCTTATCGAGCGCATCTGCATAACCAGCCACTCAACTTGAGTAGCTCACTTACAGGTCCAAGTGAACCTTTTTCAATATGGAGTCCAATCAACTTCTCTCTTTGATTACCTGCACAAGTTGCTGATCTTTAGAGTTCAGCTGCTCTTTGAGGTTGGTCACCTCTTTGGTCAATTGCTTGACCTGGAGCTAAGAAGACTTGAGTTGAACCTTAAGGGTCTTTGTATCCCCTCCCCTGCAGCTCATCTTGATTAGCTAAGGTCAACTCTAATAAGTGGTATAAGTTATATCTCAATTAGCCCACCGAAAACACTGAGCGTTAGTGAACAGTATAACATTTTGAAAAAGAAATCCAAAGAGAGATAGTCGACCTTGTACTTACTAGATTACAATGGTAGGCTAGAGCCTTGAGAGCCCCAACTTAACTTAGGTTCATAAGTTTGCACTGATTTATGGAGAAGGGCCCAGTTATCATCTACTTAAGGGCATCATCACCCGTCATTCCCCCTTGAAGGATAGATGTCAAATCAGTTATCTGTATGGTGGGGTCTATTCCAAAATGGGGTAATTCCATCCAAGGAAGTTGAAATAATACCCCATCGCCATGCTTGCCGAATAAGTCATAGCCCACTACTGCCTTCTGCTTTCCCTTATTGCCCACTATTTTCTTGGATGCCAAGCCTCCTTGCTTAATCATTTATCTTTTGCCCCAATTTGTGGGGATACTTCTAACATGCTCCTCTAGTTGAGTGGGTTGGGGCTGGAACTCCTATTTGATTTGGGGCATAATAGGAGAGATAGTTGATTGGGTCAAAAGGGCTGACTCTACTGCGGAGGCTTCTCATCGAGCAGCCGCTTGATGGTGCTCCTCATTTCTTTATGCTCTAACTGAAGCTTCTGGTCCACTGCAGGCCATTATCTCTTCTCAGTTTGCCAATAAAGTACAACAAAAGCCATTAGAATTGAGCAAAAAGAAGAAAAGAAATTTACAATTATCACAATCAACATAGATCGCTACCTAGTTAGTTGCCTACGGACAAGTTGAGTACAACTGGTGATAAGCCAACGAGCACCAGACATCTTTCCTTGGTTAGGATCGAGGCCTCCATCTGCCTAAAATTGACTAGGTCCCGAACAAAAGTGTTGGGCCAACTGGGCGTTTAGTTTCCTGGCATTTCCACATGCCCCCTCCTTCACTCCCTCAGAATATTAAAATCTCCAGGCCCTTGAATATAAAAAAAGTGCTTTTCTATTCCTGGCCATATGAGGAGGAAGGGGCTACTAAAAACTTTCGACATGGACATGCCGTCAGATAATAAAAGTTGGACTCTTCTATACTACATGACTTCTAGGACATTGATAAATAAAACAAGTTTGAAAAGTTGGTAAAGGAGGCTGGCTAGTCAAACATATGCATCAACACAGCAAAGCTATAAATGGTGGTGAAACAATTGGGAAGAAATTAGGTTATGCAGACCTCGAGGCTCACTAGGAGTTCAACTATGGCTTGGGCTAAAAGAAATCTAAGGCCGTACCTCAACCCCTTCTCGAACACTGTTATACATTCCTTAGGAGGTTAATGCATCCTACCCTAAGCCCCAGGGACCAAAAGCTTATACTTATCAAGAATGTGGTACATTTCACTAATTCGAACTAAGTCAATGAGGGAGATTTTGAAGACTATTTCACTATAATGGTCGGGTGTAAATAATTGACCCCGCAATACAGGGGCTTTGCTAGGGCCAGCTTTACTCCCAGAAGCAGCTCTCTTTGTGCTCGAGTTGCTCTAGGTCGAGCTATCGCTCGATAAACTATTAGAACTACTCTCGCGTGTGCTTCAGATGTACTTTCAACCTCAATTTTCCCTTGGAATGATACACCCTCAGACCTAGTGTTCTCATTATCTGAAGTACTAGACATTTTCACAAAGAAAAATGGAGAAAAATATGAACGGGCAGAAAAACTTATAGCGGATAGCTTGAAAACTCTAAGTGTAGAAAGGATTTAGAGAACTTGGAAAGCAAGAACTTGGCCAGAATATATTTTAGCAAAAGTGTAAAATAGGTATCTTTATCCCTCATATTTATAGGCATTTGGATGCGAAAACCCAAGCGACAGTAATAATTGCACTACTGCCCCTTGGCGCTTCATTTTTTGTGATGTAACTAGCGCATAAAATGCATACAACCATTAGAAACCCTGGTTGAGAATTCAAAAACCTTGGTCGATTATTCAAAAATCCAAATCAAGAGTTTAAAACCCTGATTAAATACGTGTAACTATCCTAAACTACCATAACCACTGTCAGTTATCTATTCCCTGCTCTTTCTCATTGAAAAGCTCTATTAGGACTGCGAGTTGGAGGGACTCATGATATGGGATAGCCCAATAGGCCCAGCCCAACAAGCCATCGACCTCACAGAGGGCTCCCAGACCTATTTAACATGTACAACCCAATGTCACATTTGGACCTAGTTGGGTTAGATCACTCGACCATAGTTGTCTAGTCAAATAAATTATTCTCGACCACATTCAATAAGAGGCTTCAAGTTACTTGGTTTGTTCAACCATCTCTCTGGTTGATCACCTTGTTGGTTTGACAATTGTTGAGTAGAGTGCTCACTTTGGTGCTGACTCATATCCTTACTGTATTTAATGTTCTAACAAGCAGCATACCTCTGCATTATTGGCATATGCCACCCGGTACAGTCTTTGCCACCAACCCTGCCACCAACTTTAGCAGAGAGACACTTGCCTAGAGTACTGTTCACCTTGAAAATTAGGAGATGATGCCACCTGGAATAGTATTGGGATTGAAAATGACCAATAACTCCCAAGTAAGGACAAGAGTCCTCTATACCTGATAGGGGCATCTTAGACATATTACACACCAGAAGAAGGCTATAAATACTTCACTGCCAGTTATACTCTAGGTAATGCCAAATACACTATATGCTTCTATGCTTCTGTTTGGTTATCCTATTTCAATCAGAACTAACTTGAGTATAAGAGTGCCTTCATAGGGGGTACCTTAGCTAGTTTGACATTTGTTGTTTGTTGCAGATTTCAAACCTCGAAGAATATTATTGTTGGATCATTCGATCTCTCTGTCGAGTTAGCCTAAACAAAACTCTTTTCACTAAATACAACTTTTAACCTTATCACATACATACATAAGAATGATGTCATTCGATTAACTAAACAGCGATAAGCAAGGATAATTATTTGGAACAACAACCTTCAGACATCATCTTAGTGTTTATATTTGAGAGTCATCCATGACTAATTGGTGTTTCAAACAATTGATATCTTACTGGCAGAAATCACATTTAAATTGGATTCTTCATGTAGTTATTTAAATATATGACATTAATGATTCAGTATAATTCCCACAAATAAATGATAATTTTTCATGAAAATATGAAGAATAGGCATAAATCACACACAACACACTTAAAAAGGGATTTTTCTTTGGATAAACCATCTAAGCCAATAATACAAGAGAAGGTCGAGCATTCTAGTCATTTGTTAGGATGCAAGAAAATAACTAGCCTTAATCTTGTGTCCCCTACAAGTCTTTATCAGGTAGAGAAACATCTTTAATTATCCAATGGAATGTTCCTACTCTATTTTTGTAGGCAATCCCATTTTTGATTCATAAAATTTTAAGGCAATTTAGTTATACATTGATCCATTCTTAGTAGCTTCAACGTGTCAAATCTTGTACTACTCACTATTAGCTCTTGTGTCTAAAAAACACATAAGCTACCATTTCCATATGACTTCCTGTATTGATATGGCCTACTAGGGGTCATGACTTCTTTATTGTTAGGAATAAAGTACAAAATAGAGATAGAAAGACAAAGAAAAAAGAAAAAATTGAGACATGAATTTACATGGATTACCCCTAAAGCCAAAGAAGAACAAAAATTCTCTCAAAATTGTACTCCGAAAACCTTACATCAAAATATAGCATTAAGAAGTTCCTAAAAAGAAGCTCCCATTAAGGTAATATGTAAAGAAGTCCTTAAGACTTACCCTTTGTTATTCTCTATTTTCTTCCCAAATAGGTCTAAATAATGGATGAGGGCTCGAGAAGTGCCCATGATAAATTACATTTTTATACTCAGAAGATTATCTCATGAAATGTATAATGAGTTTGAATGGGTGAGCATGTGTGTATGTCTTTGATAGAGATGACAATTGTAGACTTAGTTTTATTAAGTTGAAGTATGTTGTTGCTATCATTGAGACTTGCAATTTTATGGGCCTCTTGGTTATCTTTTATACTATGATTTAAGTCTAAATTGTTGACATTTTAGCTTAGGGCTTATCCTGAGTGGGGTGCCACAAAGGTGGTATCAGAGCCTAGGTTTTCGATGACCTAGGTTAATATGAGAATAATTTTTGTTACTGAAATCGATGGGTTTACAAGAGATTAGACTTGAATTGGGAATCATCTAGGATGTAAACACTTGGGTTAAGACAAACCTGAGATATACTAGGATATGATTCTTAGAGTGTGGAATTCTCGGATTGTTTGAAATTAGCTTGATTTTGGAAATGTTTTGATGTGTGTACTTGAGTTAAAGAATACTTGAGTTATGACAAGATATGGTTCTTAGAATGTGAAAATTTGGGTAAGTAAAAATGTGGTTTTATTGTGAACTTGAATATGGAATTAAATAGAATACGGACTTTTGGGATAATATTCAACATTAAGGAAGTGAAGGGTTATGTCGGGGTGGATGATGAGTGTATAACCTCTTGCTTCTGGTATGTCAAGCATATGAACAGATAACTTCGGAAAGGATGATGCTATTTGGAACTATGGCATTATGTGAACAATATCTGTTTAGGTTGAATATAATGAGTAGATGACTAACAGGGAAAAATTGTATTCAATATGTAAAGAGTTACTTTGGAAATCAATGTTGTGTGAGTGATATTCATGGAAGTTATGTATGGCGAGTAAGGATCATTCTGAGAAGATATGTAGTGACTAGAGGGTGGCTACCTTGGGACGAACAAATTCCTGCCATTTGCTTACAAATGAGAATTAGATTGTATAGATACTCAAAAAAAGGATTGTTGTATAGACTAGAGGGTGGCTACCTTGGGAAATGAATGAATGATTATTAGGGATGAGTAATGTTCAATCTATGTGTATAATTGAAAATCTAACAATATGTCTATATAGACAAGGAACAACATGATGAAAAGATAAATATGATAGATAGAATACCATTAGGAAGAAGAGTGTTTGACATGCATGTACATTATGGCTTGAATGGCATGACTATCTGGAGAAACTAATGCATTAATAACTAGAAAGTTGATAAGTATGATTTTTAAGATGACAACGGAAAAGAAAGAAAAGGTTTGATTGCCACGGAAGGTAACATTTGGAGGAAAAAATTGGAAATTTGAGGAAAAAGGGGCCAAAACTAGTTGTGGGACATGTGAGGAATACAAAAATCCGAAAGAAACTAAATAAGGATATGGAGCTCAGAGTTTAAATGGGAATTTTTGGAAGGAAGATGTAGCACCAAGAATGGGGTATAAATCCTTAAGCAACAAGGGTACAACATTGGAAAAGAAAGTCTATGAAATTGCAGGTGATTGATAATCAGTGTAAGGATAACTAAATAAGGATAAGAAACATAAGAAATAGAAGAATGGTGAGATTTGAGCGATATGGTTACATGAAAAATCATCGAAGGAATCTTTTTAAAGTTTTACCCCCTCAATCACTGAATGGATCAAACAAGTAAACATAAGGATGTGAATTAAGGAATGATGAGAAAATTGGAGTAATGAGATGCAATTTGAGGTTTGAAATAACTTGATGAACAAGGGAAATAAGTATCTGCTTACTATATGAGGGACCTTGCATCATTGATAAGGATTAGTAGAATAATAGTAAGAGTTCGATGGAGTTTATTAAGTTGGGAATTGGGATGGCTTTGCTCTTTAGATATCCTAGAATATTTTCTAATTCCTAGAACAAATACAAAAAATATACACATTCTCCAATTAGTCTCCCAAAACACAAAATTTTTTTACCCAAAAAATCCCTCCTAAAACAATTTCAAAATGCCTTACACCTTACAAACTATACCTACTTCCTTATTTTCTCCCTCTACCTTTCACATCACTCGTTTATTTTTCACTTTAGTACTTCACTCATTCATAAATATATATCTACACATACATACATATTAAGTTTAATTATTTATTATTTATATTATTATTAAATAATTTATTTACTAAAAAAGTATAAAATTAATTAAATTACTTATTAATTTAATAATGTGTTTGTTGTATTTAATATTTAATGTATTAATTAAATATTACATTAATTCATTTAATAAATAACTTAAGATGTTTTAATTTGATATAATAAATAAATTAATCTTCTTCAAAAAATTAATTTTCATTAAATTTTAATCTTCACATTATTTAAAATTATAATAAAAAATTTAATTATAGTGTGATAGTTATTTAATAATCTATTATGTTTATTAAGTTAATATTAATATAATTAAAGTAATTGTCAAAAATATTAATTAAATTTAAGTAAAAATTATTTAATTGTCACCAAATAATGTATTAATAAAAATGAGTTAAAGTAATTAAATAACATATTAAATTAATTTATTTAATTATTTAATTAACTTGTTATTTATATATTAGTTATGTTTCTTATTTCATGTATAATTGTATATTATATTTATTTGTTTGATAAATAATTAAATATAACTTAATTTCATATAATATAAAATTATTTATTTATTTAATGTGATGAATTGTTATTAAGTATTATACGTATAAAAATTATTAAACAAATAATTTTATTTAAATCGACAACTAAATTTATTTGTACATAAATCATAAATATTAAATAGTTAAATAATTATATTTTTATTCAATAAATAGTAATTAATTTGTTTATAATTAATGCACAATAATTAATATTTTTATAACAATTATGATTGTAACACCCTTAGAATTTCTACAATTGGTGATTATTTATTCACTACTATTTTACATTTTCATAAATTTTAATTTACAATTTATTTTTAAGAATATTTGGATTAAATTGTTATTTAAGAGAACTTGATTGAAAATTTTTTGAAAGTTGTGGGGGTCAATTCACTAATAAATAAAACTCAATTGAACTAAACCTAATAATACTGGGGTTTGCATGGAAAATTCTTAGTCAACTAGGGGTCAAAGTTAGTTTCTTCATGTTTAGAGGACCTAATTGAATAACTTACAAATATGAGGGGCCAATGTGCAATTTCAAGAAAATGAATTTTAAATAGCCCAATGCCCTAAACCCATCTTTTTTTCGTCTCTACTCTTCCATTTTCTTCACCATTACTGCACTATCTTCTCTCGCTCACTCTCACGGTAGCCATCCCTAATGACAAATCTTTACCACCTAACCCTCACAATCACCTCTCCTCATCACCAGCAAACCTTAGCCACCATATGCACACACCTATCACTGGTAAACTCCCATAATTTTGGAGACCTAAAGCTTGACGTGGTAGGAGGTGGTGGTTTCATAGCAAGGTGGCATTGGAGGGACGTTCTGCATGAAGCTTCTGGGAGAACTGGTCCTGGGCTTCACATTGGTGACCATGCATGCTGATGTAACGTGGCGATGGTGGCAAAAAATGGAGCAACAAGCTCAGTGGCGAGTAGGAGGCATTGAGACTGTGGGCTTCAATTGAAGGTCATTTTGGCCGTGAAACTAAAAACTAATTGGACTGTTGGACTTAGGAGGATGAAATGCAGTGGATGGTAGTAGTTTCACATTTTTCTAGCAATAGCGCTTCCCAGATAGAATCTTTCTCTCATCGCGGTGGTTGTGGTGGTGTGATCGATTTGTGGTTTTGGGGTCTCAGTTGTGCATTTCAAGGTAAAAGCTTGGTATTGAGTTTAGGGTTTACGTACATTTTTATCATTCAAGAATTTTATGCTTTTAAATACAACTCTATATTGTATTTAGCCGCAAAATTATTGTATGCATGAATAATGTTGAATTCTTGGGCTCGGACTTGTATCAAAGCTTGACAATTGAGGATTCATTAAGTTATCTGAGTAAGAAAACCTTAAAAATTAGAAATTTGGGACCTAAGTGGAATTAATTGGGATAATTAAATATATGGACCATTTATTATGATTTAGGATGTCGATATAAGACTAAATATGTAAATGAGAACTAGTTTGCATTCTATTATTAAGATTCGGTATAAAAATTGGGAATTATCATGGTAATATCAAATTTATTAGCCATCCAGGGGCGATAATATTGTTTAAACCTAAAACTATCATATTAATCGGTTGTTAAGTAAATTTGGACTGTTAATGGCTTAGTTATGATTATTAGGATTGAATGTGAATTTTGATTTTGAAAATGTTATTTTGGATAGGTGACAAAGGGGTAGGTCTCGAGGACCTGTAGATTGCTGTTTGTGGCTGACTTTTCTGAGAATTTAGAGATAAGGGTCTTCCACTTTAGCCTCAATTATTCTATTTGTTCTTGTGGTATGACCCCTGTTAAGGTTCAATGTGCTTGTGTACTGTACTTATTCTTATTATTGGAATCATACTTGCTTGTGATCGATTGTTATTTGTTTATTAATATGCATACCCCTATAAAGGTTAAATCTTGATCATGCTCAGTTACGAGTTTGTTCTTGTTTGTTCTGGCGCCCAGAACTCCTATTTGTTATCTGTTACTGTACTTGTTCCTGATGATATCATTGTGCTTGTTCTGGATTAGCACTTGTTATTGTCCTATACTTGTTCTTGTCTTGCCATGTTATCGATTGCCTTGTCGGCATGCTTGTTTATTTTATATATGGCCATGATGGCTTATTTGTACTTGTTAATCATACTGTTTTACCTTGTCGGCATTTTTATACCTGCTATCTATTGCCTTGTTAGCTTACTTGTTATCTTGATATAGCGATGCATTAAGGATTACCCTCCAAGCATTTACATCAATTGTGTTTGGTACTTGTACTTGTTTGGAGATTATTGGCCATAGGCCTAACCAAGCGAAATGTTTGGATATGGAACACGCTATGCAGTCCGTATAGATGTTAATGATATGCTAGGGATTTTTCCCTAGGTATCAACGATAAGCTAAGGACTTATCCCTAGTGTCGGTGGAGCGCTAGGGATTTTTCCTTGGGCATTGCAATGTACTATACAGTTTGTATGAGCACAAGCCATTTACCAAGTTGTCACACTTTGGTAATGTACTTGGTGAATGGAATAAGGTGAATCTAATATGCATGTCTAATTTTAGTTTTATTGGAATGCATATGTTGTACGGGTTTGTTTGTTCGTACTTTGTTCTTAATTGATATTGATCTATTCTCGGGGCAATAAGGTAAGAGAGATTTCTGTTTTCTATGCTTGTTCTTGCTTGATTCATACTTGTTCTTGTATTTATATTGAAGTAAGATCTATTGAGATGTTCTTTCCACAACAAGTTTCTTTTACTTATTATTATGATGTCCCTCATTAAGTCCTTTGGACTTACCCCCTGTTTCTTCTATATTTTCTTAGATAGGTTTAAGTAGAGGACGTGAAGCTCTGACTTGGGAGAAGTAACATCGTTTGTAATAGAATAGGTGCTACCTATGTAAATGGTTTCTCTAAAATGTTAAATTTGATTTTAGAGATATTGTGATATGTCAAGGGTGATGAAAATGACTTTAGATATATATACACTTTGTTAGATGTTAAGAAGTTAGATTTTGGCATGTATATAATGTTTGTTTGGGTTAGGAAGTTTAAAACTATTTATGCTATTTTTGATAAGTAAGTTTGAAAAATAAAATAAAATTACGGGCCTATTATTTGTTTATGGATTTGAATTAAGATTGAACTGAATGGCATCTCAACTAGGGGTTATCCCAAGTAGGGTGCCACAGAGTGATATCAGAGCTTAGGTTATCGATGACCTAGGTGTTGAATATCATTAGGTTATATAGTTAACATTTGTTTAAGTTGGTTGGGATTTGAACCTTAGGAAATTAAGGATATTAGGAAGTTGTATATGATCTAGGAGATTTATAATGAATTTGATTACCTGTTACTAATGAAATAGAATTTTAAGATTTGTGTATTGCAGGATGGTAGGTGATCAAAGGAAAGAAAAGGAGCCAATGGTCTAGAGTAGCAAGGAAGATTTAAAAGAGGAGGTTGAGATACTAAAAAAGGAGAAAGTGAGCTTACTGAACTTATGTCAGTTACTAGAGGACAAGTTATTAGATCAATATGAAACAATTATACACAGCCGAGCAGATACATGTTAGCTAAAGTTGACGTTGGGGGCCAGAGACTACCTTATGGATAGGCTCATGGGGGACATTGAGAGAGAACATGTACAAGCTTAAATGGTAGTAACTCAAGTGGAAGGGCTCCGCACTATATGTGCACGAATGGAGGTAACATTCAAGATATTGGAGGTTGACTACAGGAGATCAGAAGAGGTGCCCCACCCAATTAAAAATGAGATTGGCATGATGGCATATTATGGCAACACAATAAATTAGGTGATTGACGATGGCGTAGGAATTAACTCAGGGGCTGGACCTTCCAGAGCTTGCCATTTTTTGGAGCAGGGGCATTTATAGGGAGTGCATGTTAAAGAGAGGCCCGTTAAGGACCACATAGAGGAACCTGAATAAAATCTTAAAGAAGACCCTGAAGAGGACCCAGATAATGATGTTGAGGAGATGCCTAAAGCAAATCCCAACCTAGAACCTCTGATGGTGGCGCCATTAGAGATCGATGATGAGGATGATGAGGAGCACGAGTTTGAGGTCACTAATGAAAAGGATTAGGGTAGGACGACTTGATGTTTAAGGTTGTGTAGTACTTTTGTATATAAGGAAGATGCAACTTTTGACTAGTATATCGTGCAGGATTGAACGATATTATGTCTCGCCATTTTTCATACGAGCGAATGGGAGGTTTAGCTTAGCTTTTGAGAATTTTGAATTGGTATATATATGCTAAGTAACTTTGTTAAAGCTAACCTCGTATTAATGAAACTTATCTTTTCGATATTTGTTGGTAGTTTCATTTCTTTCTATTATAAATTGTTAAAGTTTTGTTACAATTTATTTTCTTTCTTACATTTGAAAGTCTGAAAGGTGCTAAAGGAATTGCTAATAACTAAGATGGTGTTTTACAACTTATATTCACAAGCTTGAATATACTTGAGAAATCTCAACTGCTAAATGGCATCACGAGGATATGTAGATGATCTTGTATCAGCAAGAGTAGGTATGAGAGGGAGACCACTTGGGAGATGAACTAATGTACCCTGAGCTCATATACGGGAAGCACCCACCTATCCCCAACCTTTACTAGATTAGAAAGTCTCATAAACTTCTCTAATTGATTAGCCAACTGTGGACCCCATAGCAAAACCTGTCCATCGAGAAGAACTGAGACACAATTAATAGGATTACCAATATATTGAAAAGGTAGGAGCATTAGAAGCAGTTGTAGGAGATCGAGCTTTAGAGCGATTCCTACAATTTCAACCTCCAAAGTTCTTTGATGAGCTAGATAACTAAAAAGCAGAATAGTGGATAGAGAATATGGATATCATATTTGAGGCAGCGACCTATCTAAATGAGTAAAAAGTATAGTATGTAGCATTTCTCTTAGCTAGGCTGGCGAGAAGTTAGTAAAAAATGATTGATCATAGGTGGCCTGTTGTAGGTACCCCTTGAACATTGGAGAACTTCACCAGAGAATTTATGAAAAAATATATACTCTTAGTAGCTAAACAAGCCAGAGAAAAGGAGTTCATGGATTCAATTCAAGGAAATCAAAGTGTTAGTCAGTATAAGGCTACATTTAGTCGGCTCATACAATATACCCCCTATATGTCGGAAGACGAGGGCAAACAAACTTGATGGTTCATTCAAGGGTTATGCTCGGAACTTAAATGGGGTTTAGCTACTTGGGATTTATAGAATTTTAACTTGGCAGTAAGCAAAGCCTTACAACTTGAATTAGAGCTACAAAAGATTTGAAAAATTGAAGACAGAGGATGAAAAGGTAGACCACATCCTAGAGGACATAGTAGTGTCGATAAAAAGCAACCAAAGTTACAAGCTGGAGGTATTTCCCAATCAGCACCTCAAACTGATAGGGCAGCAAATTTGGCTCAGGATTAGGCATTGATGCAGTGCGAATTTTGTGGGGAGGGGGGATTAGGCCATGAAGAAATGGAATGCTAGAAGAAACAAGGCAAATGTTTACATTGTGGGAGTAATCAACACTTTATGAAGAATTGTCCTAAAATAAAAAGCCCAACACTTGCTAGAAAGGGAAAACAAGTAGCAGGAGTTGGTGGAAAGCAATAAATTCAGGCTCGTGCTTATGCTATAACTCGTGAAGACACACTAGATCCCAATGAAATGGTGGAAGGTAAAGTTTCTATTTTTGAAATTTATGGTAAAGCATTATATGATCATAGTAATTCGCATTTCTTTATATCTATTGCATTTTCCCAAAAATTAACTATACGATCGTTGACCATGGCTTATCAAGTTGAAGTTCAAACACCCTTAGGTATAGGGTTAGTAATCGACACTATGTATCAGGATTGCCTTATTATGATCAGAGACTGAGTGTATCCTACCAACCTCATACAAATGCCCATCCAGGGATATAACATGATACTTGGGATGGATTAGCTATACAACCATCAAGCACAGGTGAATTGCTACACTAAGTGCATCATACTTGGTGGAGAAATGTTAATATCAACACGCCACTCAGCACATAACGCATCCCTAAGATACGGTCATTTGAGTTTATGGTAATGCCTTCCAGACTAACTAATGCGCCAGCAGCATTCATGGACCTGATGTATCGAATTTTCAAGCCATAATTAGACTAATTTATAGTCTTCTTTATCGGCAACATTATGGTGTTTTCCAAATCTAGAGAAGAGCATGCAAAATACGTGCACATAGTCCTTAAAACTTTGAAGAAACATCAGTTATATACTAAATTTAGCAAGTGCGAATTCTAGATGGAGAAAATAGCCTTTTCAGGCATGTTATCACCCATAATAGGATTGAAGTTGACCCTTATAAGGTGAAAGTAATAGTCAATTGGAAGAGGCTAAACATGTCTCTGAAACCTGAAGCATCTTAGGGTTAGTAGGCTATTATCAAAGATTTGTTCAACATTTCTCTAAGATAGTTGGTTTGTTGACCAGGTTGACATAGAAAGATCTACCTTTTAATTAGAATGATAATTGTGAGAGAAGCTTTCAAGAGTTAAAATAATGACTAACTATGGCTCTAATCCTAGCTCTTCTAAATGGCCTAGAGAGCTTTGTGGTATACATAGATGATACCAATAAGGGATTGGGATACGTGTTGATGAAGAAGTGGTGTGTGATCATTTATGCATCTAGAAAATTGAAACCCCATGAAGAAAACTACCCAACGCATGACCTAGAGCTAGCTACAATCATTTTGTATTGTAGAAGTAGAGGCATTATCTGTACAGAGCAATATTTGAGGTGTACACAAACCACAAAGCCTCAAGTACTTACATTTACAGAAAGATTTAAACATGAGGCAGTGTAAATGGATAGAGTTTTTGGGAGACTATGATTTCTCCATCACCTACCACCCTAGAAAAGCTAGTGTAGTAGCCGATACATTGAGTCAAAAAGCTAGGTTAGCTCATTTACAATCAACAGGAACATCCAAAAGTCAAAAATCAAGTGCTATGCTAAAACTAAAACAACGAGTTTGGGTTGCCAGAGTGAGAATTCAACTTGAACTGTATGAGGAAATTCAGCGAGCTCAAGATCAAGACAAATGGATGTTTAAACAAAAAGGGATGATTGGAAATTTTAAAAAGTTTGAATTCAACATCAATAATCAAGGTGCCCTTTTGTACTGCAAAAAGATATGTGCCGGAGGAATGAAAAAGAGACTGCTAGAGAAAGCACGCAAAATGAGATTCATTATACATTTGGAAGGCATAAAAATGTATTGAGATCTAAAGAAATAATTCTGGTGGAATGGTATGAGAGAGATGTTGTGAATTATGTGCAGAAGTGTTTGACTTGTCAACAGGTAAAGACAAAACATCAACGACCATCAAGGTTATTACAACTGCTCCATATTCCTAATTAGAAGTAGGAATAGGTCGTGATAGATTTTTTAACTAATCTATCCACAGCTCGGGGGGGAATATGATGTATCTTGGTGATAGTAGATCAACTAACCAAGTTTGCACACTTCTTGCCTGTTGGAACATAGTATAATATTGAGAAGCTAAAGGAGCTATACGTAAAAGAGATAGTCCGACTGCGTGTAATCCCCACCAGCATTATGTCAGATCGAGACCCGAAGTTCACTTCAAGACTGTGGAAGGGTCTACAGAAGCATTTAGGGACCCAACTGTGGTTTAGTTCTACAACTCATCCACAATTAGACTAACAATCAAAAACAGTTGTCGAAATATTAGAAGATACGCATTGGGCATCTATTTTGGACTTCGAAGGAGGTTAGATTCGGTATCTTGCTTTGATCAACTTTTCTTATAACAATAGTTATTAGTCTTCCATACAGATGGCATTATACGAGGTAGGCCTATCAATGGGTAGGGTAACACCCTACCCAATCCCATAACAATAGTATAATACTCATACCCATACCCATACCCAATAAATAGATATTAGAACTAAACCCTATCTAGACCTATTAAGAAAAATGAAATGGGTAAGAGTAGGATTTATACCCATAAAATACCCAAATACCCATTATCCAAAAATACCCAATATCAAATACCTATGTTCCAACTCCTTCCTTTCCAACTTTAATCTTTTTTTACTCATAAAACTTTATTTCGTTATCATTTTCGTCAAACCTAAACTCAAAAATATATTAAAAATAATTTAACAAGTGTAATTATGTTTATAAGCAAAATTTACCCACGTATTCTATACCTCAAAATTACTCATTTTGCAAATACTCAAATTTAACTAGTTAACCCAAATTACTTATATCAAAATTAAATTTATACTAATAATCATGGCATACTTGAAGGGCACATTTGGATGTATGGATTAGGCTTGATAGATTATATTATCAAGCCCTATCAAATATTTGATTATGGAGAGATAAACCTCTAATGGATAAAGGCCCTAGTTTATTAATCCACAAATTAATTGATGAATAATTCCCATAATTTGGTTTACTAACACATATTAATGTACCTTATAATAAATTTTTAATAGATTTACAAAATGATTTAATAATAGATACATTAAACTATTCAATCAATGTATTAAAATACAGTTTGTGGCAAAGACATTAATAAAACAGTCCAAATAAAATAAAACCTTTTATATTTACAAATATTCACTAAATGTAATAGCATAATTTTTTTTTCTATTTACATATATTTGATTGAGTATATTACATGAAATACTAATATTTCAAAAAAATGAAAAGAATAAAGTTAAAGAAAGAAAAAACAATATCTTAGAGGAAAAATAGAGAGGAAAAAAATATAATATGAGGAAGAGAGCGAAAAGTGATACATACTCTTGTGGTTCTTATTTATTTAATATACCAAAAATTAAATATATAAATTAACTCAATTAAAAATTAAATGACTAAAATTAAATGCATACTCTTTTTTAATTTAACAAAAATAAGTTAAATTTTTTAAAATATGCCAAAAGATTAGCCAGTATTAATAAATTACTCTAGCATTCAAATATTAGATAGTTTTAGTATTTTAGTTGATAATAAAAAAAAAATTGAGAAAGATGAAAAAAATTAATTAGGTCAAACTACAATTCAAAATTTTGGTTTTATAAACTAGACCCAACCATAGACCTAATGGGTCTTGGGTTTGATAGGGTAGGGTCTAGTTTAGGGTCTATTATCTGGGTATTTTAGGGTATGGATCTAATTGGGTTTATGGGTTAAATAGGGTAGGGTAAATATATGGTATAACTATTTGGGCATATTAGGGTATGGGCTTGGGTAAGATAACACCCTACCTATTGACAAGCCTAGTACGAGGCATTATATGGTAGAAAATGTCAATCACCGTTATATTGGGATTTGGAAGAGTATAGGAGTAACACCGATAAGTCTCCAAAAGCTATAAAACTTGAATTAATTCAAGAGACTGTCAAATAGGTATAGATGATCAAGCAAGGGATGAAAGTTGCTCAAGATAGACAAAAGAGTTACACAGATAAATGAAGAAAGGATCTAGAGTTTGAAGTTGGTGATACGATATTTCTCAAGATATCCTTGAGGAAAGGAATTAAAAGAATTGGTAAGGGTGAAAAGCATAGTTTGAGATATGTTGGGTCGTATGAAATATGTGAAAGAATTGGGTTGGTAGCTTACCGTCTTGTGTTACCCAAGGAATTGGCAGGGATACATGATGTCTTCCAGGTGTCTCAACTTTGAAAGTACTATCCCAATCCTTCACACGTCATATCACATGAGAATACATAGTTAGAAATTGATTTGATGCATGAGGAACAGTTGATTCATATTTTGGATTGATAGTTTCAAGAACTAAAAAATCAGAGAATTCCACAGGAGAAGGAGTTATAGCGCAAGCACAACATAAAGAAGCAACATGGGAAAGAGAGGATCTCATGCACCAACAATATCTCAAACTCTTTCAATTTTTAGGTGAGAATCTAGGGACCAGATTCTTTTAAGGGGGGAGTCTGTAACACCCTTAGAATTTCTATGATTGGTGGTAATTTATTACTACTATTTTTCATTTTCATGAATTTTAATTTACAATTTAATTTTAAAAGTATTGGGGTCAAATTATTATTTACAAAACCTTGATTGAAAATCTTTTGAAAGTTATAGGGGTCAATTTGCTAATAAATAAAACTCAATTGAGCTAAACCTAATAATGTTTGGGTTTGCATGGAAACTACTTAGTCAACTAGGTGCTAAGGTTAATTTCTTTATGCTGAGGGGACCTAATTGAATAGCTTACAAATTTGAGGAGGCCAATGTGCAATTTTGAGAAAATGAATTTTAAATAGCCCAATAGCCCAAACCCATCTTCAAGTCATCTTCACTCTTTTATGTTCTTCACCATTACCGCACCACATCTCTCTATCACTCTCATAGTAACCATCTCTGATGACAATCTTCACTGCTCAACCTTTAAAATCATCTGTCTTTACCACCATCAAACCCTAGCTACCACATGCACACACCTGCACCAGCGAACTCCCACAATTTTAGAGACCAAAAGCTTGACGTGGCAGGGGGCAGTGGTTTCATGGCAAGGCAACATTGGAGGGACATTCTGGATGGAGCTTTGAGGAGAACTGGACCTAAACTTCACACCGGTGGTCTAATATTGCAGTGTAATATGGTGATGGTGATGGGAAACAAAGCAACAAATGCAACAACGAGAAGGAGATGTTCAGACTATAGGCTTCAGTTGAAGGTCATTTTGGCCTTGAAATTGAAAACTAATTGAATCGTTGGACTCAAGAGGTTGAAATGCGGCAGACGTTGGTAGTTTCACATTTTTTCAGTTGTAGTAACTCCCAAAAAAAATCTTTCTCTCATAGTGGTGGTCGTGGTGGTGTGACCAGTTTGTGGTTTTAGGGTCTTTATTATGTATTTTGGGGTAAAAACTTGGTATTGAGTTTAGGGTTTATGTACATTTTTATTGTTCTAGATTGTATTGAGTTGCAAAATTGTTGTATACATGAATAATGTTGAATTCTTGGGCTCAAATTTGTATCAAAGCTTGACAATTAAGGATTTATTAAGTTATTTGAGTAAGAAAACCCTAAAAATTAGAAATTTGGGACCTAAGTGGAATTAATTGGGATAATTAAAATATATGGACCATTTATTCTAATTTGAGATGCTGATAGAAGACTAAGTATGTAAATGAGAACTAGTTTGCTTTCTATTATAAAGATTCAGTATGAAAATAAAAAATTATCATGGTAATATCGGCTTTGTTAGCCATCTGGGGGCAATAATATCGTTTAAGCCTAAAACTATCATATTAATTGATTGTTTAGTAAATTTGGACTATTAATGTTATGATTATTAGGATTGAATGTGAATTTTAATTTTGAAAATTTTATTTTAGATAGGTAATAAAGGAGTACGTCTCGAGAACCAGTAGATTGCTGTTTATGGCCGACTTTTCTAAGAATTTGGAGATAGGGGTCTACCACTTTACACTCAATTATTCTATCTATTCTTATGGAATGACCCATGTGAGGGTTCAATGTGCTTGTGTACCGTACTTGTTCTTATTATTGGAATCATACTTGCTTGTGATCAATTGTTATCTATTTAGTGATATGCATACCCTTGTGAGGGTTAAATCTTGATCATGCTTAGTTACAAGTTTGTTCTTGTTTGTTCTGGCACCCAAACTCCTACTTGTTATTTGTTACCATACGTGTTCCTGATCATATTGTTGTACTTGTTCTTAATCAACCTTTGTTATTGTCTTGTACTTGTTCCTATCTTGCCTTGCTATCGAATGCCTTGCCAGCATGCTTGTTCATTTTGTATATGTCCTTGACGGCTTATTCGTACTTGTTAATTATATTGCTTTGCCTTGTCAGCATTCTTGTACTTGTTATTTGTTGCTTTGCTGGCTTACTTGTTGTCTTGATACTAGCATTGCGTTAAGGATTACCCCTTAGGCATTTGCGCTAATTGTATTGGATACATGTACTTGTTTGGAGATCGTTGGCCATAGGCCTAACTAGGAGAAATGTTTGGATATGGACACACTATGCTGCTTGTATGGGTATCAATGACAATAGGAATTTTCCCTTGGGAATCAACAGTGCTCTAAGGATTTTCCCTTGGGCATCATAGTGTGCTATACAATCTATATGGGCACAAACCATGTACTAAGCTATCATGCTTTGGCAAAGTACTTGTTAAATGGAATAAGGTGAATCTAATATCCATGTCTAATTCTGGTTTTATTAGAATGCATATGCTGTACGGGTCTGGTCGTTCATACTTAGTTCTTGATTGATATTGATTTGTTCTTGGAGCAATAAGGCTGGAGAGATTCCTGTTTGCTATGCTTGTTCTTGCTTGATTTGTACTTGTACTTGTATTAATATTGAAGTAATATCTATTGGGATGCTCTTTCCTCGACATATTTCTTTTATTTATTGTTATGATATCTCTCACCAAGTCTTTTAGACTTACCCCCTATGTCTTCTATATTTCTCAAATAGGTTTAAGTTAAGGATGTGAAGCTCTGACTTGGGAGAAGAAACGTTTTTTTGTAATAGAATAGGTGCTACTTATGTAAATGGTTTCTCTAAAATGTTAAATTTGGTTTTAGAGATATTGTGATATGTCAGGGATGATGAAAATGACACTTTAGATTTGTATATGCATCATTAGATGTTAAGAAGTTAGATTCTGGATATATAATGTTTTGTTGGGTCAGTAAGTTTGAAACTACTACTACTGCTTTTGATAAGTTTGGAAAAAAAATTATGTGCCTATTGTTTGTTTATGGGTTTGAATTAAGATTGAACTGAATGGTGTCTTAGTTAGGGGTTATCTTAAGTGGGGTGCCACAATGATGTATGTCGATTTTTTATATTTACGATATATTTATGATTTTATAAATAATTAATATTTATTACTATATATTTTCTTTCGAATAATACATCATTCACTAAAGTTAAATTAATAAAAATATAAATTTTAAAATAAATCACCAATTAAGTCACATTATTTTATTTCAACCATATATCAATGATTACTCACATATATATACACACACATCATCCAACTATAAATATACACACGAAATAAAAAAAATTACTTTTATCCTACAAACCCAACAAAAAATCAGTTGATTTGAAATCTACAATAAAGCTTGTCTCCACCAAAAACATGAAAGAATAAACAACTCATTCTCAATTCATTTTTCATGTTTTCCCAAAACACGAAAGAACACTTGGCACATTTTCCAAATAATCTCCCAAAACCCATTCTCCCAAAATATTTTTTAGAAAACACCAAAGAACAAAGTCGATGCTTTTCTTCATAAGCTATTAGCTATTTAACCTAATACATGTATTGAGGATGTTTAAGATTGAAACTAGAGATAGGTTACTACCGTATGGAAATTTAGGGAGAAGTTGGGTTGAGAACTAACTCCCATTTATAAAGCAAATCTTATGAATTGAAAAAATGCTAAGAGGACAGACTCAAGCTTTTGTGGAAATTGCAGACACGATACATAGAGAACTTTATGAATGTTTGGGAATGAGTTATAGTAATCCTGTTAAGAATTTTTAAATTACTTGGGATCGAGGAATGAAATATGCTACACCTATGTTTGGCATCACGAACATTTAGGGGTTAAAACTAACAATTAGTACTTCACATGACTCCTCTAAAATAGTAGATCTGAAGGTAAATGGAAAAGAGATAAAGTTTGAAGACCTACAGGGAGGAAAGATGATTCTAAAGGATATAGACAAGGAATGAGAAAGAAAATAGAACAAAGAGTGATAGAAACTTTGTTAAAACTGTAGAATAATGAAATTTTGTTTGTATATATATCCTAAATCTTATGCAATAAGAACTAACTAGCACTGGTTATTAACTGATAAAACATCTCATTTAATTATTACAGATATATGTAATCTTCTGCTAAGAAGCTTCCAACCTACTAAACAACATCACACAAACTTTTCCCCAACGTATTTTCCTGGCAAGAAAATATGGAAGAGAATACCTTGAAATGGAGACATCCAATAAGTGTTGAAGAAAGGATACAAGACCCATAAGTGTATTCAACAGCAAGGAGAGAGGTTATAGAATAGATTAATGCAATTTTGCAACAATTACTACAATTGCATTAGCAACAAGGTCAAATGGATAGCCCCGAGAGAAGCAAAAAGCCTATGAAGTTTGGAACTTTAGCACATCTCTTTAAGTTCCACTCCCCAATGTTTATGGGTGAATCGGATTACCAAAAGGGAGTAGCTTGGATTTGGGAGAATGAAGATATATTCTAAATGTTAGGTTACCTAGATGACCTCAAACTTATATCTACTGTTCATCTTTTGGAGGGAGCTACAGGTCAATGGTGGACCTGGTAAGTCAACGATGGGAATATAAAAAAATACCTCATTCCTAGGGCAACTTCGTGTGGCAGTTTATGGATAGATTTATATGACAAGAAGTTAAGGATGCCTGAAAATAAGAATTTGACGATCTTACCTAAGGGGATGTGATCATATAGTAGTATGAGACTAGATTCAATAGATTAATTCATCATACCCTGCATACATGGAGAAAAGAAAGATTTAGGACTGAAAAATTTGTTAAAGGATTAAGATAAGATATACGACAAAACCCTTATGCCTTGTGAATAGTCCAACTTCGAGGAAGCCTTAGAGAAAGCCTTGCAGGTGGAACAAGAACCTCTTGAGTTATATATAGATAAGAGAAAGTATAAACGAGGGAAAGCTTTCGAACTCAAAATTGCTACTGGTAAGGAAATAGTTTAGGTATGAAATGGCTAAAGGTCCAATTTGGAACACAAAAAGGAATTGTGGATTTTGTAGTGGTTTGAATCACAAGGAATCTAACTATTGGAAAAGACTATGAAGGTGCATGAGATGCGGAAGCAATCAACATCTCAGCTCAAATTGTTCTAAACATAAATAGTCAACCTTAATAACTCAAAAAAATAGGGAAAAACGGGTGGTTGAAGGTTCTATATGGGTTATTGAATGTAAAAAAAAAGTTTGCTACCACATATTTTGGCTTTATATCCTAGATAGAGTCTAGGGAGCAAACAATGTATTGTTCGTGACTATATTTAGTATGATTAGTTTTGGAAATATATGACTTGTTGTGGAATCTAGTATATTAAGTTGAACTTGACTACTCCTTCATGCAAATATCATGTAAGGATGAACTTATGATGTTGACAATTGTTTGTTACCATAATTGTTTTATGATCTCTTAAATAATAGTATGCACTTAATTAGGATGGAATGGAGAACCTTTTAAGTATAGGAATGATATGTGGTAATGAGCCTAAAGTGCTTAATGGTATTATGGGATCATCAAGGAGGTTTAAAATTCTTTTTCAAAAATTCTAATTTACTTCTTATAAGTTCGATCATAGGGGTCAAGAAAACTTTAAGTGAAGACAGATAAGAAAACCATGACTATGGAATTATTAGGATTACTAGATAACCCTAAAATAGTAAGATGGCACCAAGAGCCTTTGTGACAATAGATATATGGAGGAAATCTAAAAAGAATAGATTCTTAAAAATCTTAGTGAAATAAATGCCACTAGGAATTTGAGGAACTACATTGTGACAATGGGATGAAATAGCATTTGATTAAGGCAACCTAGGATGAGACCAATATATACGCCAGTATCAATTAAAGTTCATTCAGTAGAGAATGAGAATCCAGGAACCAGATTCTTTTAAAGAAGGAGATTGTAACACCCCCCTCCCCCTTAAATTTGAAATTTGGTGGAATTTTATCATTATGTTATATTTAATTATTTTATTAATTTTGAAAGTTTGAGGGTTAAAACATAAATAGAAAAGACTTAATTGAGCAATATTTTAAAGTTTTAGGGGTCTAAATGGAATTATTCTTGGTCAATTAGGTAATGTGAGGCACTAAAATAGTTGGGGGCTAATTGGAAGATGGCTAAATCTCTAGAGGACCAAATTGGAAGTTGAGAAGAAATTTTGGGGGTCATTCTTAAATTTCAGAAAATAGCCTTTTATATAGCAAAAAAAAACCTATGCGCTCTTCAAATTTCTGCATGCAACCCCCATTCTCCTTCTTCAGTGAACTCTCCCTAACAAAGCAAAACCCATCAAACTTTACCCAAACTTTTCCTCTCGGCACAAAGAATGCATTCATACCAAATTCTACCAAAACCAAATAGTGGAGCGAGCGACATTTGAGCAAGAAAACTCAGTCGTGGTAGAGGTAGCAGAAGCTCGAGTTTTAGTAATAGGTTTTGACAAGTTTAGCTTAAGGAGCATCCCAATGCCTTCAATTTCATGGACAGGCTAGTTGCAGAGAAGAATTATATACGGTGGTGACTGGTGGCAAGTGAGAGACCCAGTTGGGTTTTTTGACAAATTAAGCAGTAATTTGGCATCAATTTGGAACTTGTATTGGGCATTTTATTGCTCTCACTAAGACTTATTTTTTTGGTGGTGTCGGGACTCAATTCCAAAGGTGGCACACGGCAGAGTTCTGGCAGATTGGTGACTTCCAATCAAAATCTTTAGCTTGCCAATCTGAGCACCTACAAATCACTCTTGCACAGTAATTTGGCATTAAGCTTTGTTGAATTAGGTAAAACTAAGATTAATTGATTAATCATTTCTTGATTTAATCTGATTGGATTAATAAGCTAATTCTAATTGTACATTTAAGTTGATTGGACCAATAATTGTGATTATAGCCTAAAATGGTCATATAGGAATTCGATTGTAAGTATATGTGGACTCAAATCATTAATTGAAAGCTAATTACCAACAAATTGAGCTAATTGATGTAATTGAGGAATCTAAATTGTATAATGAAGAAAATGATATGGAAAATATGTATTAGAAAAGGACATGCATGGATATATAGATATGCCTAGTAGACCCAAAGTTTTCTTTATTATATGATAACTTAGGTTAATTGAGTTAATTGAGGTATTAAAACCCTAATTCTATGTATTAGAGACCTAAGTGACAAAAATTTGGGTTATTAAAGATAGTTGGGCTATTATTATCAATTTTGTGAATTGTTATAAGGTTGATTATATAATTTAAGGATCCGATTATAATCCTTAGCCATAATAGATATATAAATCTTGTGAGCATTTTGGTATTAATGGTGTCATTAGCATATTCCCTATCGATAATGTCGAACGAACCTTAAAATAATGTATTGATCGAGTAATTGTCAACTTTAGATTTGCTATACATGTAATTGTGATTATAGGGTCAAAATGAGGATTTTAATAGTAAATCCATTCTTTTGGTTAGGTGACTAGGAGCTGGGACTCATAGATCAGTCGACTATGATAGCATTTCAGTGGCTATTGAGGTGAAGGTCTAAACTATCTATTCTTTTGCGAAGTAAGTTGTCTTTGTGATTCAAATTTTTTATAAATATCTAACCTCTTGGATATTTGTTTTGTATACCCTGTGAGGGTCTACCGATTTGGTACTTGTTTTGTATAAACCTATTCGTTATTGGTTGTATACCCCTATGGGGGTTAAGCTTGTCTTTCTTCTAGGAAGTAGTTGATTTTTTATGATCTAGATTCTTGGATTATTTGAACTCTTTGATTGTTATCTATTGTGTGTGGATCTCTTTCCTTGCTTTTGCTTTTGTTAAGTTGAACTTTACCATTCTAGCACCAAGAAATTTAGTTGTCTTATCTAATATTGTTTAGTTTGAATTCGTTTTACTTGTTATATGCTTGGCCTTGTTGGTTTTCCTTTATTTTGTTAAATTTAGGTCTTACCGACCAAATTGTGTTTCGCATTCTAATTGAATCATTTTGTGTTGTTATTTTTTACCTTTTTTACACCCTTAGTTTATCTAGTACAACATTGTATGGCCTTGTCGACAACTTATTTATTGATACATGATATATTTGTATAGATTTTTGGGTTGACTGTCAATCCTAGTGAAATGCTTGGATACATAGGACACACTAAGCGGTTTGCTTGGGTGTCAATGATGCACTATGGGTCCTCCTTGGCATCAATGATGTGCTGAGTGATTTTCTTAGGCATTTGTCAAGTGCTGAGTTATCATGCCTGGATGCGGTACTATGATTGAGGAATAACGAAAATCTAATGTACATGTTGTGCTTAGGATTATTTAGATTGCATATTGTGCTTGGGTTTGTTTGCTTCTATTTGTACTTTGATCAAGAAGCAATAAGGATTGTGTAGTTTTTCTTGGTCTAGATTGGGCCGAATGATTTGACAAAGAAACCTCCTGAATTGAACTGTTTGAGATGGCTGGGCCATTTGAACCAACAATAACAACTCCCGAACTTGTACCTACTATTAGCCTTGAATTTGATAATGTCTATGTTCTAGTATATTTGTGTTTTCTTTACAATATCATGCCACTTAATATTCTATTGAATTACTGTTTGCCTATTGCACTTCTTTCACTAAGTAAGTCCTTAAGACTCACCATTCATTTTTCTTTATTTTCTTCCCAAACAGGTTTGAATGATGGATTAGGGCTCGAGAAGTACCTGTGAGAAATTATATTTTTGTACTTAGAGGATTATCTCATGAATTGTATAATGAGTTAGAATGGTTGAGCATGCATATATATTTTTGATACAGATAACAATTGCAGACTCATTGAAGCATGTTGTTGCTATCATTGAGACTTGTAACTTTATGGGTGTCTTGATTATCTTTTATACTATGATTTAAGTTTGAATTGGCGACTTCTTAGCTTAGGGCTTATCCTGAGTTGGGTGCAACAATAATAAAGAGTTCCAAAAATTATATATTGACAAATAAAGTTATAAACGTTATTATATAGAAAGTTACATATATGTTAATGTATATATATGTATATTGGGTACATACTAAAATTAAACATATAGTTGCAAAAATGAATTTATATAGTTTTTATATTAATATTAGAATAAATTTTGATAAGATAACAAATATAAAATATGTTGACATGGAAAAAAATGGATAAAATTAACTTATCCACATTACAACCATGTAAGAAAAATACTTAAAATTAACTCAATTGTTTTTCTAATTTATCCTAGAGCATAAATATAAAATTAGTAATATTAGAAAAATAATATAAATATTGTAAAATAACTGCATTTTTGAAAAAATAAAGTTTGACTCACAAATAAAATGATCTCATAGAGGTGAAAAAACCAAGATGAATACTTTTCTATCTTAAATAATAAATTGAATGTTTAAATTATTCTTAAAACTACTGTTAGAGGTTTTAACTTATGCTAGACATGTTAATTAAATTTGACTCACACATGCTTGGCTACATGCACATTTAATTTATAAGAAATATGAGAGAGTTTCTAGCAAAAAAGACAAAAGCCCAGTATTTAGTTGATGCATACTCAGCTACAATGTACAATTTTTTAGTAATTTACAGTTTAACCAAAAAAACCCACTTAAGAAAAGAATTTGCTAATGGAAGTTACATATCCAACTATTACAAATAAATTTAGGACATTGTAGTCATATTATTTCAAATAATAGATCTTCTAGCATATCTAATGATTTTAACCTTAAATTAATAAAAATGAACTCTAACTTTAACAACCTGTTCTATTACTAAAAATAAACTATTAAAACATATTTTTTAGTAAAATAGAATATTGTTCCAATTTTTCGTCAAACTCCAACTTAAATTGTTACCATGTAAGTTGATAATAGTTTCATAAATTTTAATTTTGATAATATCAAATCTAATCATAAAAAGATAATCTATAAGTTCCACCAAAACATCAAACCAAAAAAATAATAAAAATACACAAACCATGGATTAAAGTAAATTCATAACACAAAAAGTGAAAAAATAAAAGTTTGAGATTATAAGTTTTTTTTTTTTTAAAAAAAAGTATTTGATAAGAAATTTTAAGTAAAACAATGATAAATTATAATTATTATTTTATTCACATTAATTTTTATAGTTAATATTGATGCATATATATATTTATATATATATTTACCTATTTTTATTAATTTTAACAATCAATACACAATTTTTAAATTCATGCTATTGGAAGAAAATATGTGAAATATAAAATCAATGTCATTATAAAAATCAAAATAATAGTGATATTTTAAATATTCTCACATGAGAATATACCTTTTTTATCTATTCAACTAATTGTCTCATGAATGAGAAAAGGAGTGGAATATGTTTGTAACATTATAGAGGTGGATAATAAAATGTGAAAAAAAAGAATAAAACTATATCTGAAGAAAAAATGAAATATATTTATTAACTGAACTTAAAACAAATGCATTTAATTAACATGCACAATATAAATGTGTGGTTAGGTAGAAACTATAATAAGATTTAATTTTAAATATTAGTTAAATTTAACTAAAATACCCTCCATCCTGAGATAATTTTTTCTTTTGTTATAAGCATAGATTATAATATTACAATGTTTGGAACTAAGAAAATAAATGAAGAAATAATAATAATAATAATAATAATAATTATTATTATTATTATTATTATTATTATTGTTGTTGTTGTTGTTGTTGTTGTTGTTGTTGTTGTTGTTAAAAGAGGTTCTTAATATCGTCCAAGAAGAATTAAAGGATCAGTTTGCTGATGATGATGAAGACATTGAAATTTTCAATGATACTGGAGATGCAGTGTCTATGGCAACCTCATCTAAATCAAAGATTGATGATAATCAATTTGGATGTCTTGCTGGAGAATCTCATGATCCAAATGATGACATACCATCATATTCAGAAAAGGCTCTTGATGATATGTTGGAGTCATTGAGAAAAGAAAATCAGTCTTAATGACGTCATGGATGACATCAAATCACAGTGTGAGTAGAGAAAGCCGTTGTGATGTGATTTTCAATAATTCTGTAATAGGAAAAATAGTACTATGAATTATACAGATACTATTTGCTTTTTACTTTTACTATTATGGATCCAAAAATTTTGAAATCCGCATAGTTTTTGCTTTTTACTATTCAAACTTCAGAATTATAGTTTGAAATCCATAATAGTTTATTTTCCTTCTCTATTTATAGGCTCTCAATTGTATAGATAGATAGAGCTAGAATTTAGAGTTAGATTATTCAAGTTTTCATATTTTCTTTGTACTGATTACATCCTTTATAATTTTAATTTCTGTAAATTAATACATAATTGGAGCTGATCAAAGCTTACACTCCTTGGTGTCTTGGTTTCTCTAACGTTAGTATTTTATTTTTACTTTCATTTTTGTATAACCCTAGCCCAATGGAAGGCTAAGGGATTCTGTATTAAACAACTATGAGTTAGATACTTCATATATTATTATGGTCATATTTGAAAAAGCTTGTGCTGAAGATTCTAGATATGTTGAATGAGTTAGCCAAACGGGTTCTAAAATTTAACAATCCTCCATGTACCTCTTGATAACCCATTGTTTGCCCATCTTAGCCGGGGGTGGTGTTGAAGGGCGTTTAGGTGTTATATCATGAAATATGAGTTGATCGTTTAAATTCTGGGCAATTGTTTTTCCTATATTCCGACTACATGTTGAATTTTGTGAACTCTTTACAGATCTAGTCCTCCTTCATAAGATCTTGCCCCCTAATGGTATTGGAACCATGGTGTATAGGTTGTATTTATTGTCTAGTTGTTTAACACATTTCCTAAATGAATTTTCTTAAAGGAAAATCTTTTTCTGTTAAAAATTCTTGTTTGGAAGAAATAGATCTTCCACGAAACATTGATTTGCTCAATAAATGGACCATTCCTAAAGTGGATCCGAAAATGATTTATCAAATGGGTACTTTTGAAAAAAATGGTTTAAAATAAATTGTTAAAACCACTAAGGAGTCTATTCCTCTTAATAAAGATGATATTTCTCTTCAATTGTTGCACAGATCTGATATTGAAAAATTTAGATCTGAATTTCGTTTTCTTCATATTGGTTTAATTCAAGTTGCATTTAAACCGCTTACCTTGGATAATTTGCTGGATAGTTTTATTGCTATTTTACGTGATGCTCATAATTTAAATATGACGCTTAATAAAACCATCAAGATTCCACTCATAAATATTTTTACTAGAGTAGGAATTATTAAGAATCAAATCTTGTCCCTCATGCAAAACATCTTGAGATGTGGGGCAAGGATAATAATAAGTATGCATAGTGGGTCTATTAGCATATTTTTGAAGTTTATTAACTTCTTCATTAATAGCATGTTGGTAAGATTCATCATAAATATTATTATTAAGTGTAGCAATAATAAATTCAACAAATTTTTTAGTTATTAACCTTTCTAATTTAGACATATCTCTTAATCTAAAATTATCAATTTTAGGGGTGGTTGAATACTAGGCATAGCAATAGAATCAAGCAACGAAGGAGAAATAAAAGTTTTATTAATTTTTTCTTCTAAATTGCCCATAAATTTATTATGTTTATGAATATTATTCATAATAGTAGAAAGCCTTTGATCAATAGTATAAATATTTTCACATAAAACATTTAAATACAAATTGCTATAATTTTGTTGTTTAATCAACTTATTAATTTCTCTAGTAGAAACAACTATATTTTAACTGATCAATAATTTATGAAAAGCAGCAAAATATAAATTATTATTACCTTCAACATAAAAAGTTTCTTGTGGTGGAAAAATAGATTTTTGTTTATTACCACTTTCAAAAATATAAGTTCTTTCTAACACAAAAAGATAAGGTTCAATATAAGTAACCATAAACCAATGTACAAAAGGAACTAATTGATTCTTTTTAGACACAAATTTATAAATTTCAAAAATTCTTTTTAGACACAAATTTATAAAATTCATTTTGAAAAGAAATTTTTTGTTCTTTAGAAAAATTACTAAAAAACCATTCACGAAAAGATTTCTATATATCCTTATTAAACTCAGTTTTTATTAAATTTCTATAATTGGAACCTGGGCTAAAATCATGTTGAGTTTTAATCATTAAAAACAACAAATCAGATGCGAGTATTTCTCACAGAAAAGTCCATTTCAGACTCAGTTGGTTCAAAAGAATAATCACTTTTATTATTAGAAATACCATGAACAATATTAAAAGGTGAAAATTTTAATTTATCAAATCTAGTTTTAAGATTATTATCTTTTCTGACATCATGAGTAAATTCTTTAACTCTAGAAATAGAAGCTCTAGACATACTAGGGCTATCAACAGTATAATCTGACGGATCAAGAAAAGAAAAAGAAGATCTAGGAACCTTTAACAAATTATTATTATTGAATTTAAATTGAATTGACACATCACCACAGGGGTTTGTATTATTTGATTAACCTCAGTTTGTTTTACAGGTTAAACTAGAGCAGCTTTTTCAATCTTCCAATTATCAGGAAATTGAACTTCAACTCATTTAATAGGTCTTCGAGTAGTAATATGAGATTTTCAAAAATTTATTTCAATCAAAATAGTTTCATTATTATGTTTATTTATCATTTTACACATAGGATTTAAAGTATAAAGAGGTTTATAATAGATACGATAATATATACAAATTGTTGTAGTATCAGGCATATAATTAAAACATGAAGTTTAACATTTAATGTTAAAGCATGTAAAATATTAACATCAAAAAGAGACAAATGCAAATTAGGATAAACATCAAAATAAACTAGGCCATATGCTAAACTGGATTGTATTATCTCCATAATTGAATGTTTCCAATTTAAATTATGGGCATCGAGCAAAATAGCAATAAAACTATCTCGCAAATTATCTAGGGTAAGTAGTTTAAATGCAACTTGAATTAAACCAATATGAAGAAAATGAAATTCAGATCTAAATTTTTCAATATCAGATCTGTGCAACAATTGAAGAGAAATATCATCTTTATTAAGAGGAATAAACTCCTCAGTGGTTTTAACAATTTGTTTTAAATCAAGTTTTTCAAAAGTACCCATTTGATAAATCATTTTTGGATTCACGTTTTGAATGGTCCATTTATTAAGCAAATCAATGTTTCCTGGAAGATCTATTTCTTCCAAACAAGAATTTTTAATAGAAGAAGATTTTCCTTTAAGAAATTCATTTAGGAAATGTGTTAAACAATTAGAGAATAAATACAACATATACACCATGGCTCTGATACCATTAGGGGGTAGGATCTTATGAAGGAGGACCGGATCTGTAAAGAGTTCACGAAATCCAACATGTAGTTGGAATATAGGAAAAATAATTACCCAGAATTTAATCTGTCAACTTATATTTCTTGATCTAACATCCAAATGCCCTTCAACGCCACCCCCAGCTAACACGGGCAAACAATAGGTTATCAAGAGGTACATGGAAGACTGTTAAATTTTGAAATCCGTTTGGCTAACTCATTCAATAGATCCAGAACCTGTAGCATAAGCCTTTTCAAATATAACCATAATAATATAGGAAGTATCTAACTCATAGTTGTTTAGTGCAGAATCCCTTAGCTTTCAATTAGGATAGGGTTATACAAAAATAAAAGTAAAAATAAAATACTAACCTTAGAGAAACCAAGACACCAAGGAGTGTAAGTTTTGATTAGCGTCAATGATTTATTAATTTACAAAAATTAAAATTACAAAGGATGTAATCAGTACAAAGAAAATATGAAAACTTGAATAATCTAACTCTAA
>JACGDI010001580.1:1463106-1496232 GCA_014898725.1 Jacaranda copaia
ACTGTGATTTGATGTCATCCATGACGTCATTAAGACTGATTTTCTTTTCTCAATAACTCCAACATATCATCAAGATCCTTTTCTAAATATGATGGTATGTCATCATTTAGATCTTGAGATTCTCCAACAAGACATCTAAATTGATTATCATCAATCTTTGATTTAGATGAGGTTGCCATAGACATTGTATCTCCAGTATCACTAGAAATTTCAATGTCTTCATCAACATTAGCAAATTAATCCTTTAATTCTTCTTGGACCATATTAAGAACATCTTTTAACAAATCTGCTTTGTACAATTTACCTTTCCTCATTTTAATTTTCTCGGAAGCTTTTCCCAAAATTGATGAAGCTTTTTTCTTTTTATCTTTATCAGCAAAATTCATATAAATTTTTGTTAGTTTAACAATATTATTTAAGGTTTCTTAGCCTTCAATATTTCCTGTAGTCTTATCAGTTTGCAACATCTTGTTCCACCACTTAATATAAAATGTTCGATAGAGACAAGGTATATTATCTTCTGAAAAACTAACTTTTGGAACCTATTTCCAGATCCAGGGAATTGAAAACTACATGAAAAAGAAGATTGTAACTTTGTTTAAAACCATCTGGTTTTCAGCTTCAGCTTCCTTAATTTTAGGAAAACAATTGACCTATTTGTCAAATGCCTGTCTGAATTGTTCTGGGAGGATATGATGGGTCAGGCCGTAAGATTTCCACTTGTTCAAAAACCAATTTGAAATATAATTTTGGAAAACTTCAGGACACACTTTTATAAACCATGTGTGTTTTTTCCTGGAATTTTCATATAAGAATACCTTTTGAAAAGTTTGGATATAATCCCAAAAATTAAACTTATAGATAACTCTATTATCTTTTATATAAAATTCTTTCTCTTTAAGAAAAGATATTCCCCATTCCTCAATTGAAATGAGTTTTTTAATAACAGTTTTTGAAAAATTAAAAACAAATTTCTCTTGTGAGCTTGGATAAAAATGAGAAATCTTACAAGAACTAGTAGTTATTAAAATACTTTCATAATAAAACTTGAGTTTATAAGACCCAACAACATATTATGTTGTATCTAAATACCTTTGGATTATTATCCATGAATACTGTCTCTATTTGGGATCATTTTGTTCAAGGATCATTATTATCTCCTTGTAGTCCTTTTGCTCAAATGTTATGAGAGAATCCTCATCAACAGGGATAGTTGTATTAGTGGCAACATCAATGAAAGAAGGATTAGAAGATCTATTAGATTCTTCTAACTTCAAAGGGGCTGATTAGTTCGAATCAGAAGCTCTATCAGAACTTTCCTTGAATTGTAGAAATTTTGCAAACAAAGGATCATTGGGAATAATGTTTGGTTTAGAACTGGAAGAAGCATATGATACTTGGAAAATATTTTAAGCTATAAGCTTCTGTTTGCCATGCTGTATTAATGGCCTTGGAATAGTAGGATTAGAACCTCGTCCTTCTCTATTAGAGAAGGGATTAGCACCTTTTCCTCTATTATGAAGAATCATTGACCCTACAAAAACTCTCGAGTCAGGAAATCAGGAAGACTATTGTCTATCCCTTTTTTATAAATAATTTGGAAATCAAATGGGGCTAAATAAGCTTGCCACCATGCAACATTTGTCTAGAAATATTATGTTTAAAGTTTTTATTAAACATAAACTGAGCAACTTGGCAATCAGTTTTTATTATGAAAAATTGATTATATAAATTGTCTTGAAATTTTAAAACACATTTAACAATTGCAAAAAATCTCTTCAGCAACCTAGCATAATTTTTCTGACTATTGTTTCATTTACTAGAACAGAAATGAACAAGAATCTCTTATTTATTATCAGGGTTAATTTGTTTCAAAATACCACCACAACCTATATCAGAGGCATCAGTCTCTATTATTTTATCCCAATTAGGATTAGAAAGCATCAAACAAGGCAACTGTTTAACTTTATTTTTAATTTTTATTATTGCATGAGTGTGAATATCACTCCACAGTTTAGGATTCTTTTTAAGTCTATCATAAAGAATAGTAGTATTATCAGCTAAATTTTCATAATAAGGGGAAATATAATTTACACTACCTAAAAATCTTTGCAACTAAGTTTTATCAGTTATTTTATCAAGAAACTTTGAAGCAAATTCAATACTTCTATTAATAGGAATAATTTTTCCTTTTTCAATAAAATGACCTAAAAATTTAATTTTAGTTTGAAAAAGTATCATTTTAGATTTAGAAATGACAAGTCCATTATTAATAATAACTTGTTTAAAAATATGAAGATGTTTGAAATGGTTTTCTATAGTTTTAGAAGAAACCAAGATATCATCAATATAAACAATAATAAAATTACTGTAAGGATTAAAAATATCATTCATAATTTTTTAAACTTCTGAAGGGGCATTCTTTAGACCAAAGGGCATAACATTCCATTTATATTGCACAAAAGGAACATTAAAAGCAGTTTTAAACCTATCTTTTTCTATAATTTGAATTTGCCAATAACCAGATTTTAAATCAAATTTAGAAAATATATTAGCGTCAAACAATCTATCAAGTAAATTCTTTTTATTAGGGATAGGATACTTAATCCATTTTAAAACTTTATTAAGAGGTTTATAATTCATAATTAATGTAGGGGCACCACGCTCTTATTCATTATGTTTATTAACATAAAAAGTAGTACAAGACCAAGAAGACTTGATAGGTTTAATTAGACCTTTATGCAGCAAGGACTGAATTTTCTTTTTGCAGTAGATTGGATACTAAAAATTCATCTGGCATGGTCTAGCATTAGTACGAATATTCCCATCAAAGTTATCTTTATAAGGAAGATCAACAATATGCTTTTTCCTATTTCAAAAAGCATTAGGGTGTTCATTACATATAGACAAAGAAAATTAATTTTCTAGAAAAGAAATTTTTTCTTTAAGTTTAGGATTAACGAATTGTTCATCTATATTAAAACTAACAATTTTCTATTTTATAGAATTAACATGATTAGTCTTAGCTTTTATTAACTCTTCAATTCTATTAAGGATTCTAGAAAAAGGTTCAGCTATAAACTGAAAATGTAAATCTTTGTTCTCATAAGTTCCTATAAAACCCTTTTGATCAACCATCTTTAAAGGAAATATTTTCTTTAAAAAAGGAGTACCAAGTATAATTTGGTTTGAAATATTTTTTACGAAAAGAAAACTTGAAGGAATGCAAGTTTTATCTTTACAAATAAAAGTTTTTAACAATTTATAACTAATATCAAGTTTCTCACCATTGGCAGAACGAAGAATATGAGAAGCTTTTTCAAAATATCTTGTAGGAATAAGACCTTCTTGAATACAGTTGAGGTTAGCGCCACTATCAACTAAAGCAATTAATTCTTTTGAAAATTTATTATCAATCAAAAAATTAATTTTAATTAATCATTTCTATGATGTAACCATTTCTAATTTAGAAAGAAAATCATCACTTTGGAAATTAGTAGGTAAATGATTTGGAAAATAATCAAATAAACTATCAAGATTATCTAACCTAGGAATCACCTGTTTACGTTGAGAAGTTTTTAATTTTCTGATCCTTTCTTCAATAAACATATTATTTCTTTTAATATCTATAATATGTTTTTTTAAATTATCAACTTCTTGTTTTAGATCATTAACAGAAGTAGGATTACTATTTTTATTCCTATTATATAACATCTTATAAACTTTAGACATAGAATATGGTTCATTGTCTTTATTATCTAGAACAAATTTAGGTTGAGAAGATGAAGAAGAAAATATATTATCAAATTGATTAATTATTTTAGATCTTAAAATTGGATCTTTTATTAGCTTAAGAAACTCTATAGCACTGTTATAATCAATAACATTGACTTCATTAATATTAAACTGGGACATAAGTTTATATAATTCTTCATTATTAGATTTATTACTATCGCTATTAATATAAGACTCACCATTTTTACTAGGAGTACATTCAGATTCTGAACTATTAATAAAACACTCATTTAAAGAATCACTATCACAATCACTATCAGAAGAGTCAAGCATAAGCTTAAAAAGAACATCTTTAATTTTATCATCAATATCAAGGTTGTTAATCTTATATCTCATTTTACACTTATCAACATAATGACCAACTTTACCACATTTGTAGCAAGCACCATATTTTTTAAATTTCTTATAATGTTTTTTATTAGATTTTTATTCTGTCTTATTTTTTCTCTTTCCTTTTCTCTAACCTTCCTATGAGATTTTTTCCTATATTTTTTCTTATAAAAAAAACATCTTTGTCTTTTTGATTTTCATTATTATCAACCGGTTTAGGAATGTCCATACCGAAGTGTCCACAAAATTGTCCTAATTGTTTTTGCTTAGTTATATTATTATATTTTATTTGTTGATTCAATTTTATCTCATTACATAAATTTAAACCCTCTTGGATACAAGTTCCAATTAACTTACCATAAGTAAACTTATCATAATCAATATTTACATCATTTTGCCTAAGTGTTTTCCTAACTCTTTTGGCAAATAAAGAAGGTAAACCATCAATAAATTTAGACATCCAGTGAGTACTATTAAACTCAGGGAGTTTCAAAATTCTAGACAAAAAAGTATCTTTGTACCACCTAAATGAGGTAAAACTCTAACACTTTAAACCATTAAGTAATGTCCTAATATGCTCAAAATTATTAATCCATCGACCAGTAATATCTATTATTGTCACAATTAAAGTATAAATAGCATTTTCAGCACTAACACTACCAGCACTAGTTCCTTCATGCTCATGTTTAACCATATTAAGAATTTCCTCTTTATTAGCTTGGGTCAAATAGTTATCCTACCAACCTTTAAGTTATCCAATAAAATTAGCAATTATCATTTTGGCAACAATTTTATCAAAATTACCATTATTCTTACAGATAGTACTATACATTAACATATGATGCACCAAATTATAAATTTGACTCTCAATAAAACCATAAAGATTTCACTCATAAATATTTTTACCAGAGTAGGAATTATTAAGAATCAAATCTTGTTCCTCATATAAAACATCTTGAGGTGTGGGGCGAGGAGAATAATAAGTACGCATAGTAGGTCTATCAGCATATTTTTAAAGTTTATTAACTTTTTTATTAATAGCATGTTGGTAAGATTCATCATCAACATTTTTATTAAGAGCATAAATTAAAAATTCAAAAAAAAATTTAGTTATTAACCTTTCTAATTTAGACATATCTCTTGACATAAAATTATCAATTTCAGGGGGCGGTTGGATACTAGGCATAGCAATAGAATTAGGCAAAGAAGGAGAAATAAAAGTTTTATTAATTTTTTCTTCTAAATTGCCCATAAATTTATTAAGTTTATGAATATTATTCATAATAGTAGAAAGCATTTGATCAATAGTATAAGTACGTTCACCTAAAATATTTAAATATAAATTACTATAATTTTGTTGTTTAATCAACTTATTAATTTCTCTAGCAGAAATAGCCATATTTTCACTGACCAATAATCTATGAAAAGCAGTAAAATATTAATTATTATTACCTTCAACATAAAAAGTTTCTTGTGGTGGAAAAATAGATTTTTGTTTGTTATCACTTTCAAAAATATAAGTTCTTTCTAACATAGAAAAATAAGGTTCAATATAAGTAACCATAAACCAAGGAACAAAAGGAACTAATTGATCCTTTTCAGACACAAATTTATAAAATTTATTTTGAAAAGAAATTTGTTGTTCTTTAGAAAAATTACTAAAAGCCATTCATGAAAAGATTTCCATCTATCCTTATTAAACTCAATTTTTACTAAATTCCTATCATGGAAACCTGGGCTAAAATCATGTTTAGTTTTAATCATTAAAAACAACAAATCAGATGCGAGTATTTCTCACAGAAAAGTCCATTTCAAACTCAGTTGGTTCAAAAGAATCACCACTTTTAGTAGTAGTAGTAGTATATTTATAACCAAGAAAATAAATGTAACACCCACAATTTTAAAATCCTAAAATATAAGAAAATATGAAATCGATAAGTTTAGCTAGGTTAATTTTGGATTTAATTTTGTTACAATTCTGAATTAGATATTTATAACCAAGGGTTTGAATTGCAAATAATAGAAGGACTTGATTGCACAGAATTATAAATTTTAGGGTGTTAATGTGAGCGGAATAAAAGTTCAAGGACTTCAAAATAATTAATTTGGACATAGTTGCCCAAAATAGGAATGTTAGGGGGTCAATGTGTGAAAAATTAAAGTTTAAAGGGTTGAATTGAAGTTTTGGGGTTGAATTAAAGGTGATTGAAACTTTTGGGCTCAACTGAAGGCAATAAAAAATTTTTGGGGGTGAAATTGAAGAAGCTAGAAAATATTTTATATATATAGGATTAAGGATGAATTTTTATTAAATTCTCAAAACCTACCCCAAAACCCGCCTGCTAAGGGTGTAAATAAGATGAGACGATTTGCGAGCAGTTTGAGCTCATCAATCAAATGAGCCAAGCCGAACTCAATAATATTTGGCTTGAAAAACTCGCAAACTTAAACAAGCTTTTTTATATTTTGTATACATATAGTTATGTATAATAAGGTCCATAAAGATAACTAAATAATAATAACAATAATATTTTATTTGTTGCTTTTAGGAAAATAACAATTGTTTTTGAAAAATTTATAATTATATATTTTACTTTGAGTTTTAATGAGTTTGAACTAATTCAAACTTGTACGAGCTCAAGTTTATTTGAACTTATATGAATTGAGTTCTTCTACTTCTCTATGATAAGTGTTACGGATCTAAGCTTGAAAAGGCTTGATAAGGTTCGCTCGAGCCTTTATTTAGTTGATGAGCAGAGCTTGAGCTTGCTAGATTTGGGCTTGGCTTAGCTTAGCTCATTTACATCCCTACCGCTTGCCAAGAGAATAGCTGGAAAATGGCTGGAAAAGATAAAAATTACCCTATTTAAAGTTTCTACTTAGCACAACAACCTCAACCATACCAAAAACAATCCGAAACACCAAAGGAAAACACCAGGAAAAAAGAAGCAGCAGCGGCAAATGGCGGGCTTGGTGGTTTCGCTTCTTCCTGTGGTGGAAGTGGGCTAGACTAGAGGGTTTTTGGTCTCGAAAGCATGGGCAAGCTAAAGGTGGTCTCAATTGGAGTTTCAACTGGTAGTGGTGGAGAAATTGGGATGATGGCATGACAACGGCATTAGGGTGAAATCACTTGTTCAAATAGCCAATTGAATGGTTTATCATTGTTGGAATCAAAAATTGTTTGGGGCATTTTCCCCCTAGTAATGAGGCGCACTTGGAGGTAGTGATGGCCTCCATCTCTAGTGACGGTGCATGGGACAGTCTTTGGGCAGCTTGCTCAAAATTAAATTTTGGGCTCGTTTGGACTAGTTTCAGGATGAAATTAGATCTCAATTTGATCTAATTTGTGTATGTTAAATTCAATTGATTTTTACACTTTTAATTCAGTGTTAATTAAAATTAGGATATTGAAATGTAAATTCAATCAAGACGATGATTGGTTTGTCAATATCAAACAAACTTGATTATAATTCTAAGTTTAATAAATTAAGGAAGATTGATTTATAGTCATACTCTTAGAATCAATAAAATAGTATGTTGTGAACAAAGTATAGTTGAGCTTAATCTAAAGATTAAGTTATATAAATGTTAGAACAAAAATGAATTATCATACCTAAACATGATAAACTCATAAAACCTAATTGATTTAGGAACATAGATCCTCATCACGTACTATAATATAAGTAAAGTGATGAATAGAGTTTGTTGGTGGTAGTTTGAGTATTGAGTTGGTCTGGGCACATAAAGCTATTAAGATAGTTAAAACATTAAGACGATAAAGTGGGAATGATTGGGCTTGAGTAAGTAATGTCTTGTAATATTGAAGTATCATGTAGTTGAAAGATTAAGTCCATTTGAGATAAGATATAATTGAACTCGAGTGTTAGAATAACCTTAAGTTTGATAAAGTATTAACTACATTTATATTTAAGAATCAAAGGATTGATAAAATGATAACTCAAGTGATTTTACGATAGTTCTCAATTCAACTAGGAAGTCGGGGCTTGAGTGTCCGTACAATTAGGATTCTTCTACATTTGCTAGGTGAGGTTTATATTAGCTTTATCTATTGAGGAAAGAGCTTGCAACTAGGGAATATAATTTTATTGTCTGTTCATTCTTGCATTGAAATTATGAAATCGATTTATTGCTTCATACTTGTCTATTCTAATATGTTTATCTCTGAACCCTTACATTTGAATTCCAACATTGAACTTAGAGTACTAGCTAAATATTCCACATGGCTCCTTTCTTAAATGTTACCTTACAACAATAATTTAAAAACAAGATGTTTTGAACAACAATATTTTCATCTGAAGAACTTTCAAAATTATCATTTGAAATTAAGAATTTTTTGATGATCTTACCTGAACTAAATTTCTTTTATTTTTCAACTAAACTATGATTTGAACAATCCATTCTCAACCCAATCACCATATCTTGTGATACTATTGTGAGGCAGTCTTGTTGACTAGTCGTTACTAATTAATTGATCCATTTGTTGCAATTATTCTATTTTATATGGAGATTGTGGTACAAAAGAAATTGCGTTGACTATTGGAACTCATGCTTATACATATGATTCATAATGTCCTTACGGATGCCCTTGGGGAACATTTTGGGCCCACAGGACTAGTTGGCAAGACGATCAAGATGGCATTGAGCTATCAATGGCTAGTCTATCCACCACAACTCAATTTGCAATCTTGACTTTGGGACAGTTGGAGGTTGGTTATTACTTGAAGCTTAATCAGCAAGGATCAGTCCTACAAACTCGTGTTGCGTTGGTTTAGCAAGCTGGCTGCTCGTCTAAGTAGTGTAAGAGGCAGGTCATTCCACAGTTGAATTATTTATATAGAATATTGGGAGTCATAAAGGGGAAGGTCGTTCCACTATCAAATTTGTAAAGATGCCCCTTGTACAGTCGATTTTATAAAATTGGATGAAATCCTAAATTTTGAATTTGAACTTTTCACAACTTAACACGTTCTCATACACTAGATTGTTTAGAATTAATCTAGCTCTTTAGTTTTGAAATATAAAGTTTTCTATGAAATATTATGAAAACTTGAGATGTCTCTTCATTGGTATAGGACAAGCTGGAGTCAACTCACAATTTATAAAATCTAACATATTGTTGCTCAAATATATTTTCTTGATTTCATGAAATCAGGTTATACTTAATAGCCTATTCCTTTCACATTTTATCCCAATTGCTATACGTTGATCTAACCTTATTCCATACTACATATTCATTGTATTACTATTCATGTAGCCTAATCATTACCTCACTATGTCATGTGGACTTACCCTTCTTGTACTATTCTTTATGTTCTTTACCCTAGATAAGGATGAGTGATAAGGATAGACTAACCCAGGCACCACATAACATAATGAAAGTGGTAGAGATGCTAAGTACGATTCATGATATTTCAATTCATAGTTTAACATCTAATAGATGTCGCATGTAGAACTTAAATTCTTTGGATTTTTTTAGAAATGTATTTTCTATCATTTAGAAAGATTGTGGCATAGAGTGAGTAGCATCCCAATGAGAAGCAGGCGCCTCCCGATCAGGTATTAAAATTATAGTGGTGGTACTAATAGTATTTACATACATGTATGCCATTAATTAAAGTTTGCAACTTTGAGTGTAACACCTCTGAAATTCGGCATTTTGAAAAATAAAGATTTAGAAATTAAGATATTAATTGATTATATTTTAGGGCTTGAACAAGAAATCAAAAAGGATTTAACAACAAGAATTTTAAAAGTTTTTGGGGTAAATTTGCAATTTTTAGAGTCTTTATTGAATCGTATTTTAAAACTTTTGGGGTTGCATGGAATTTATTTTGAGTCAAAGGGTCTAATCTTATGCACTAAGATTTTTCTAGGGGCTTGATTGAAGGAAGAGCAAATTTGGAGAAGTAAATTGAATAATGTAAAAAGTTTCTGGGGTCAAATTGAAAGGTTGGAAAAGTTTCCTATAAATAAAATAATTTTCAATTTTCTTTCCTCATTTTCACCATCTTCTCTATCAAGACCAATCTTTCCACCTTCAGTGATCTTGCTGGCGACTGCCCTATACCCAAAACTAAACTATTTGTTAGCTTCATCCCATCACCTGCTTCACGTTGATACCTCATGCATGGTGGTTGGAAGGTGAGTCACTGAAAAATACAAAGCTCAAAGCTCAATCGTGGCAGTATGTGATGATCAATGGCAAATGGTGGTAGAAAGTAGTATCTAAGCAATGAGTCATGTTGGGTTCAACTTAAGAAAGCATCTAGTGAGCTTTATTTTGAGGTTCGGTCGCCAGAGATAGTGAATTGGGAGTGATGGAATGCAACGGTGTAAAGTGGTGTCGGGACTTTCAGGCCATGATTGATCGGCATCCTAATAGCTTTTAGTGAGAGTAATTAGACCATTGACAACTCTTGTTGAGATGCACATCCTAGTAGTGGTGTTGAGATTTTCTTACGATGGTGGTGTGATGGTGGTTCCAAGACAAAATCCTCAACTCATTGCCAAGATCACAATGGTGTCCTTGGTTCATGGTTTTGAGATCCAGTTAAGTAGATTCGTGGGTAAAAGAGTTGGGATATGGGTTTGGTTATATATATTGTACCGTATTACTTCAAATGTTGTACTATTTTGTGAAGTGAGGTTATCATATATATTATATATATAACAAGACCATGCATGGATTATAGTGTAATTAGTGGGCCTGAATCTGTATTATTTTATGTAATATTAGGATTAATTGAGATAATTAAGCAATTTGACAATGATTTATGAAATTGGAACTTGAGATATGATAATTAGATGATTTGAGATGATATGGGATTGAGACTTGGTGTATGCATGCACCAGTAGGAGTTCAGTAAAATTAGATAGTACTATTTTATGAAGATTATGGGAAATTATTAAGTATTGTAATAAGAAAAACCTAACTTTACGAATTTGAGATTTTAGTGGCGAAATTAGGTTAATTGAGATAATTGAACTATTAATGATGTTTTGGGATGATGATATGAGGATAATAAGTAAATAGGAACGGGATTATATTTCTTTAATAACTGAGATGAATCTCATGACTATTTCTATATCAATGGCTTAATTAGCATATTTGTATTAATAGCATAGATTAAGCCCTATAACAATCATGTTAAGTGGATAATTAGTGATTTTAGAATATTGATAAGTATACTAGTAAGAGTTAAGGTTGAATGTGGATTTAACTGTGAATATACTTTTTTGGTTAGGTGATGGAGAAGTGGGTCCCACAAATCAGTAGACAGTAGATTGTGGTAGCTTTTTCTGAGATTGTAGAGGTGAAGATCTACCATCTTAGCCTTGTTATATCTACTTGTTCTTGTGGCATAACACCTGTGAGAGTTAACTTGTTTGATTGTACCTGCTTGTGAATGTTTAAAATGTATTGCTCGTTTATTTAGATTTGTATTTGATTGTACACTTGATCATACTCGATTGCTTGACTTGTATACTCCTGTGAGGGTTAGTATTTTTTTCCACTCTAATGAGTTGGTTCTTGTTCATTCTAGCACCCAGGACTTTCAAATGTTATCTGTTTTGTACTTGTTACCATTTGGTACTTATCATTGTCTTGTTATTTGTCTCGATCAGTACTTATTATTGTTCTACACTTGTTCCCATCTATTGATTATCTAATTGTTTGTTATCCATCCATTTTATTATCTATTATGGTTTGTGAATGTCATATGGGAGTAAAGAGATGTTAATCTTTGCCATGTGCATGAGATAAGTCGTAAGCCTTGACCTCTTAAACAAATAACGGGACGCCAATCCTTTCTGTGTGCATGGGATAAATTGTAAGGCCATGACACTTGGTTAAGTAACAGGACATTAATCCCTATTGTGTGCTTGGGATAAGCTGTAAGCTTAGACTCTTAAACTTAGTAATGGAATGTTAATCCCAGCTGTATGTATGGGAAAAGTCGTAAGCTTGGACTCTTAGACTTAGTAATAGGACGTTAATCCCTACTGTGCGTATAGGATAAGCCGTAAGGCTGGAACTAATGATAAAGTGAATCTAATAGGTATGTTTTGTTTTGATTCGTATTTTGATTGTAGTTTGATTATTTACACCCGCTAGTGGAGCAACAAGGGTAGTGAAGTTCTTAGTCTAGATCGAGCTGTTGTCCAGGTCGAAAGAGCCATCTGTATTTCCTCCTAAACTAATTTGGTTGAGATGGACCATTCCTCCCGAACAGATCCGATTGAGATGATCCTAAGTCGTTCAAGCTGACAATCATTACCCCCCAGTTAGAACCTCTCGATAGCTTTGAATTTGTTAGTCCTGTGATTGTTCTTGACTGTCTAAAATTGATTCATTTGTAAATTGATACTTGATTACCTGTATTTGATCTATTCCTGTTCTTGTTGCTAATTGACGACTTGTTGGGCTTACGTTTCCCAACAAATCCTTATGTTCTATATTATGAATATCCCTCACTAAGTCCTTTGAACTTACCCCCCGTTTCTTCTACATTTTCTCAAACAAGACTAAATCATTAACTTGGACTCCTGTTTGGATCGGTGAGTATGATTTTGCATTAGAATAGCCATGTATATTTGCTAATGGGCATACTTGGGCGTGTTTTTGTTACCCTGAGATGTTGTGATATGTTCGGCCTAAATTTGACACCCGTAAGGTGTATATACTATGTTGAACATTTTGAAATTGCTGATGATGTGTACTTAGTACTTATGTTGTATGTCATGGGATCATCTAAGGTATGTATATAGTATTTTATGAAGGTTGATTAAGTCGAAGCGTGCTACTTGAGGTTTGTTAAGTTTGAAATTCCCTGCTAATTCTATTAAGTTTGAAATATTTTCGATGGGCCTATTGCTTGTTATAAATTTTGAATTGAGAATGAATTGATTGGCGCCTCAATTAGGGGCTATCCCAAGAGGGGGTGTTATATTGAGCATATATAAATGTGAGAATGATATCACTGAACCAATTAGCCACTCAACATATAGTGTCTTATTACTATTGATTACATCATTAGTCATGGATAAATGATATTTTTTAGTAAAAAAGATTATTGTTCCAACTATTGCTCAAAATTCCAACATAATAAGTGAAGCTTGATTTTATCATAGTCTGTCGATGTACCAATAGTGAAAATAGTTTTTTTTTTTGTACAAATATATCTTTTACATATAATAGAAAACTATAGTATTTATATTATTATCCATGACTTCAAAGCAATCTAGTGCAAGTGTATTAAACTTTGATTAACTACTTTAACAAATTTTAGATAAAGATAGTTTTATCTTCGATTCAATATACCAATTTTTTATAAGGCAAAAAAAATAATAATAATAAAAGAAGGTGGGCCCATTTCATTACTCAAAATTGAAGGGGAAAAAAAAAAGAGAGAGAGAGATGGCCCCATTTTTGAGTTACTATGTTTTGTTACTATTACTTTTTGAGTCTTGCCCATTTTGCTACTATTATTTTTCAGTTGGTGTATATATCTGTAATATTATCGAGGTGGATAATAAAATACAAAAAAAGAATAAAATCATATTTGAAGAAAAAATAAAATATATTTATTAACTAAACTTAAAATAAAGGCATTTAATTAACATGCACAATGTAAATATGTGGCTAGCTAGAAACTATAATCAGATTTATTTTTAAATAGTTGTAAATTTAACTATAAAAAATACCTGCCATCCAGAGATAACTTTTTATTTTGTTATAAGCATAGGTTATAATATTACAATGTTTGGAACCAAGAAAATAAATGAAGAAATGTCATATTTATAGCAATTAAGTGGCGGTGGTGGTATTTACACACATGTATGCCTTCAGTTAATTAAAGTTCACCAACTTCAGGCATATACAGAACAATGTGAGAACGATATCACCAAACTAATTAGCCACTCAATATTTAGTGCCTTATTACTATTGTAAGCATCATTAATGATGGATAAATGATATTTTTTAGTAAAAAAGATTATTGTTCCAACTATTCCGCAAAATTCTAACCTAATAAGTGAAGCTTGATTTTATCATAGTCTACCTATGTACCAATTGTGAAAATGGTTTTTTTTTTTTAACAAATATATCCTTTGCATATAATAAAAAACTATAGTATTTATATTATTACTCCTGTCTGCTGTCTTTCAATCAATCTAGTGCGAGTGTATTAAAATTTGATTAACTACTTTAATAAATTTTAGATAAAGATAGTTTTATCTTGCATTCAATATACCAATTTTTCAAAAAGGAAAAAAAATGATGGCCATTTTGTTACTCAAAATTGAAGGGGAAAAAATCATAGTCTGTCTATGTACCAATAGTGAATTTTTTTTTTAACAGATATATCCTTCGCACATAATAAAAAAAAAAACTATAGTATTTATATTATTTCTCCTGTCTTTCAATCAATCCAGTACAAGTGTATTAAAATTAGATTAATTACTTTAATAAATTTTAGATAAAGATAGCTTTGCCTTGCATTCAATATACCAATTTTTCAGAAAGGAAAAAAATAAAAGATGGATCCATTTTGTTACTCAAAATTGACAGGGGAGAAAAGATGTCCCTCTTTTTGAGTTACTATGTTTTCGTTACTATTAATTTTTGAGTTAATTGTGCATTTTGTTACTATTATTTTTGAGTTGATGTCTCCCCTCCCCAAAGCTTATTTTATTGGCATACTCAAAATTGAAGAGATTATTTCTTAAAATTCTTTCAAAGAAAAATAAATTAATTAATAAGAAATATGAGAAAATATTTTTAGCAAAAAAGATAGAAGCCCATTATTTAGTTGATGCATACTCAACTATTTGCACAATTTTTAGTAATCTATAATTTAACAAAAAATCCCACTTAAAAAAAGAATTTGATGGAAGTTGTGTGTCCAACTTTGGGAAATAAATTTAAGACATAGTAGTCACATTATTTTAAATAATAGATCTTCTAAGATATCTAATGATTTTAACCTAAATTCTTTATTTTTAATTTTTTTAATATTATTAATAAAAGTAAACACTATCTTTAAATCACTTCTTCCAACAATTACTAAAAATAAACTATTAAAGATATTGTTTTAGTAAAATAGAATATTGTTCCAATTATTTCTCAAAACTCCGACTTAAGTTGTTACCATATAAGAGTGTAATAATTTCATAATTTTAATTTTGATAATATCTAATCTAATCATAAAAGGATAATCTATCTATTTCCACCAAAACATTGAACCAAAAAAATAATAAAAATACACAAACCACGGGTTAAAGTAAATTCATAACACAAAACGAGGTAAAAAGATCAGCCAATGAGAAAAATTTATGTAGTTAGTAGAAATAAAATAACTTACCACACAATTGAGAATCCAATTTTCCTTTATAAATTAACCTATGTCATAACTACAAAAAATTATAAAATTAGAAAACTACATGTAAATTATAAAATACGTGCATTATTTAAAAAAAAAATTTGTCTAACTCACCAAGTTTATAATCCTATAATGGTGAAGAAAAAAGAAAGACAATAATTTTTATCTTTAAATATATTTGAATTGCATACTTTGGTTATTTTTAGTTTAAATTACTTGTAGGACAATCTCCCACACTTTTACTTCAATAATCGAAAACAAATAAATTCTTTTTAAAAGAATAAAATCAAACAAAAAGAATATAAGAAAAAAATAAGTTTTATGGGTCCCCTAAATAACTATTTTATAATTATTATTAAGTTGCACAAAAAATTACTTTTCAAATTTTATAATTACATAAATTAATAAAATATTCTTAAAACATCTAACCAAGAAACTAATAAGAAACAAACAAATCATGGCTTAAAGAAAAATCATAATATGAAAAAAGTTAAAAAAAATGACCAAAAAAAAAAATATATATATATATATATATATAAAATTTAAATTTACCACAAAATCAAGGCTTTGAATTCCTTTCGTAAATTAACCTAGCTCATAAACAAAAAAAATTTAATAATATTAGTAAATTATATAAAAAATTATAAAATACATACATAAGCAAAACAAAAAAAAAAAAAGTTAAAAATTAACTCACCAAGCAAATGATTCTATAGAGGTGAACATAGAAGTCAAAAGAACAATACATTTTTGTACCTTTAAATATTAGTGTATTGCATATTTGGCTATTTTTAGTATATATTACTTGTAGGGATTATAAGCTTAGATTAAGGAACTTAACTCAATTAAAATATAGGTTTATGGTATAAAATATCATTTAGGAAATATTAAATTAAGGTAAAGTTTTTTGAACTAAGTATAGAGGGGCAATAACAGCTAATTAAAGGCAGTAATGAGCCTTTTTTTTAACTAAATATAGAGAGGCAATAGTGGAAGATTAAAAAATATAATTTTTAGAACTAAATTATGATACATCAATTATTCTTAGATATTAAAGGCAATAATGTCTGATTAAAAGCAAGATTTTAAAATTTTAAAGACACATTTTAAAAGAAAAATTTTAAAGGCACGTATTAAAGGCAAGATTTTAAAATTTCTAGACATATACAATTTTGAAATTATAATTGGAGAAATAAAAGTGTAAATACACAACATATAAAAAGTTATATTAATAAATTTTGGAAAGGTCAATTGAAAACAAATTTTATTAAATAAAAATTGTATATTTGGTAAGATACCAATATCCATTATGTACTCAAACTAAGTATTAATAGATTAACTTAACATTTATCATCATCATCATCATCACACACACACACACACACACACACACACACACACACACACACACACACACACATATATATATATATATAGAGAGAGAGAGAGAGAGAACTATAAAATTAAATTTCATGCAGTAATCCTTACGTTGCTTAAAAATATTAGAACTAACTATTAAACAATATAATAAAGAAGTTACAAAAATTATATATAAGTATTGGGAGTTACAAAAATTAATATACAAAAATTAAGTTATATATATTTTATATGGAAATATGTTGACATGAAAAGAAGAGAAATATGAAAATATGTGAATGCATATAATAAGGAGGTACATATATTATATATGAAAATGTTTGACATGGCACGCCGCTTATCTTATGCACACAATAAGGATTAATGTCCTGTCACTTAATATAAGAGTTCTAGGCTTACTGCTTATCTCATGCACACAACAAGGATTAATGTCCCGTTACTCCTAAATAACGATCACAAATAGTAATAGATAGCAGAACAGATGAATAATAGACAACTAGATAACAAATAGACAGGAACAAGTACGAGACAGATAACAATCAAAAGTTCTAGATGCCAGAACAAACAGGAATCAGAATCAAACTCAATAGATAACCCTCATTGGAGTGTACAAATTAGATAATAATTAACAGATAACAGATCAGATTTCAAACAATCAAAATACGTACAAAAATAGAAAACCCACACAGGGGCTTATCATAAGAACAAATCGAAATATTCGAGGCCAAAGTGGCAGAACCTCACCTCTTGTAGTCCCAAACAGCAATAGTCAAAATCAAATCTATTATTCATCGGTGCCTAGCTTGTCGTCACCTAATTAGAAAAATATGCCACAAATCAAAATTCTTGTTCAATCCTAATAACCTTATAGAAATGCATCAAGCATTCTAAGGCCTCATCTATCACCAGGATATTACAAAATTCTTCAAAATCAATATTTACGCATAAACCCCTAGTCAAATTCCCATTCCAACACCATTTAACTTATAATGATTCCTGATATCAAAATTTATTTTTAACTTATTATTAAACAACATACAAGTCCAAAAATCATTACTCTCATCTTCCTATTCCTCGCATAGGAAAATAATCATAGGAATACATATATTGACTCAAAGGCTCGACCCGAACAACCTAGCAACTACATGTATGCATGCACATATATATAACATGTAATAAATCAAATAAAATTTCAATCTCACTAACAAAAGCTTGAAATCACAAACTAAAAGAATTAGGAAGATCATTGCATCGAGACAAGGAGACTGCCTCTTTGTCGCCGTCGACTGTCGATCGTCGAAAAATGTAACTCCACCACCAGATTATTCCTCTCACCTTGAGGATTCCAATGGTACCTTCCATTTCCAATTCCGAGCAGTGTAGACACCAAAACGGGCCAAAAATTGCCAACTTTCTCCTTTCTCCGACGAGCTCCGATCACCACCTTGCTGTCGTCAGAGTCGCCATGCAAGGGCACTATTGCATTTTTCTCATCAAGAGCTTCCTAATCTGACCCTCGGAATGGAGAATGGTTGTCAAAAAAGGAGAAACCCAACAACCACCGTGATTGCTCTTCTCAGTCCTCCTCCGCCACCCGAGTGGTGGTTTCAAGGTGTTGAGGGTGTTTGTTGTGGTGAGGGGAAGGGGTTGGTAGGTTTGGAGAGGGGAAAAAGTTGTCGGAGAATGGGCGAAGATGGTGGTGAGCTCTCGATGAAAAAGGAAGAAAAAGAGAGGAAAAAAAAGAGAAGAAAAGGAAAGAAGGAAAAAGAAAGAAAAAAAAAATGAGAGGAAGAGGGCCTGCCCGAACCCAAAAATTTGATTTTTTTCATTTTTCAATTTTTTTATAAGATTTTAAAATATGCAATTTTACCCCAAATTTTCAAAAAATTGCAATTAGCCCTAATTTATTCAAAATTCAACACAATTGAGTCTACAAAAATTATAATTTGGCCCACAAAACTTTTAAAATAATTAAAAATGCGAAATTCATAAAATTTTCAAATAATGATAAAATCATATATTATAAATAAAATAAATAAAATTTTAGGGGTGTTACATTTTTAGTGGACAATCCAAATTATTTTAAATAAATTTTATTAAATAATATATGTGTATATATGTATATATTTATGCACCATTTCTTAAATTCGTTGAAGTTTTATATGTATGCTACTTTTTAAGAGCTATTTTATTGCCTCATAAATATTTAATGGTATTAGGTGTATTCTTAGCTATAAAGCATGTATATTTAATAATAAATATGTAAACATTAATTTATTATGCATTAATAAAGGACTAAAAATTTGTGAAGATAAAAAATACGCTCGGTATTACTTATATTTCATGAACATATGCTAATATATGTTTAATATTCAATTCTCACAGATGAGGTAATATACATTACGCATTTAGAATATTTAATATATAAATGAACACTTAATAATGTTTCGAACTAGTTGAGTATGTGCAATGAAAAATTATCGAGCTATGTCAAATCTATTAACGAATATTCCATATTTATTTAACCTTTACATTATATGAATAAATATGAAATATATAGTGTACGAGAATAATTGATATTTAGATTATATTATCGATGTATTAATAAAAATTCAACGAGCATCCATGGAATGAATATATTGATTAGTACATATGTAATATATATAACAAACAATTACCATCATAATAAATTAGGTAACATTGCTTATTCAAATTTAATTTGCTTCACTTGTCTACATAACTAGAAAGTGTGCCACAATTAATATCAAACATGCATGTATAAATCAACGCTTATATATTTGTGGCATGGATGTTAATATGTCTCCTCATTTGGTCATTATTACATTGTGTGTGATGAAGTCAAAATTCGGGCAAGGTTGGGTCACAATTCATAGGGTTGTGTTATGCCACGATTTGTTAGTTATAGTCGTATCAGTGATGTGTTTTTTGTACTTAATCAGAGTACTTTAATACAATATTCGTGAGCTGGCTCATTACTTAGTCTTTCATAATGCGTCCAACTTTGAAGTTACATGCCTTCTAGCACATAGATGGAATCAAGTTCACAACATAGTCAACATAGCCACAGTGATGATGTTGTGTGGACTAGGCAAATGAAACAGCCTTTATCATGCTTATGTATGATGAGGTGTTAAAAGGTGGAGTGTACAAAGCGAAATTCACCCATTCCCAATGGATTGACATGATGGTAAAGTCCAAAATGGCATGCCCAGGTACACATATTCAGTAAGGCAATTACAATGAAAAAGTTAGAGGTTGAAAGCGAAGTGGAAGAGGTACCATAAATTACTTTCTATGGATACGAGCTTTCGGTGGGATGACAAGAACATGGTCCCAACGGCTTTAGAGGAGTATTGGGTGCGGTGTGTAGCAATATGTGTGTTTGTTTAAAAAAAATTTATCGCTACTTGGGGAGATTATTTTTACACTTTGAAGTTAACATCACTATCACTAAACTTTATCTTCAAATGTAGGCTAATCTTAGAGACGTTTCAGTTTGATCAAATCCATTGTGCCACTAGAGAGAGCTTACAACTATTTATGCACCCACTATTACCATAAGTTGGATGGCAAGGGCATCAACCCAAGACACATTACCTCAGGGTGAACGACGCAATCGAGAGGATAACTATTTAGGGGTTGCTTCTGAGGTCACCCCAAGCAGTGGAGATGATTTTGATGACAATGGGTATTCATTATCTCCGATGTCTCACATCCCACGCCCTCATTCTAGGCTAACTTCCTCCACCTCTATGTCCTCGCACTAAAAAAAGGGTTAGGATCCGGCAGTTATATCTACCATGCACTCTTTCACTCAAGCTAATAAGGTTATTGCATCATAGAGTGATCCCATCTCTATGACAATGGTGGAGATGTGAGTTCAAAAATTGAGCAAGATTCCCAACCTACCTGATGACTTATTCTATACAGCCCTCACGAAATTGGAGGACCCTACCCATCATAGGATGTTACTTGCTTTCTCCCCTGACCGTAGGCGTGGCTACTTGGAGAAGCTTCCTTGATTGTTTGACTGCCTAGTCTGTCACTCTGTCTACCCATATGTTATACTATTACCATGTTTATCTGAATACCTTTTGAGTTTTTATTTTTGTTTTTATTTGTTTGTGTTTTACTATATGCGTACTCATTTTATCCATAGTATCATCCATCTTTATTTAGTTTACCTAACTTTTTTCTATAACAATAATTAACTTCTTACCTCGGCATACATCATAAAAATTTCCTTGGATTTTCAATGATTTTGGTAGAATGGATGGCAAAAACATTGGAGGTGTACCTATGTTGTGGTAGGCGATGTCGTTGATGATGCGTATAGTGAAAATAATAACAATGCTCGAAGAAATCTAACTCATTCAATTGGGGGTTTTCTATACTTGTACTAGTCATCTCCCCACTCATTTGCAAACTAATTTAGAATACCATTTAGGGATTCATGACATCATGGCATGGATTGGGTTGACAAAGTTGTTCCAAGGACATGAATGCTAATTCTTTGAACAATTAATGATGAGTAAACATACATTTTGTACCATCTGTAGTAAGAGAAGAGACCATGGCCTAATTGTAGAACACCAATGTAGTTGGTTCGTGTTTGAAAAGAGTGTTGCTATATTTATTCAAATATTTGCCATGCACCATCACAAAAAAAATAGTGCCGAGAGATTTCAGCATTCCACTACAACTATATCATGTCACGTGAAGCTTGTGTGCAATGCGCTATGTGGATTAGCACCCAAGTATATTCAGCCACCAAATTTTCAAAATTTAATCAAATAAATTATCAAATTAATTCAATTTTAATTTTCTTTATAATACATAGGATAGTTTTAGAAAATAATAAATTAATATTAATTTATTCTATAATAATGTATATATAAATAATATATAAATTTGCTTACAAAAAAAAATTCATAACCAATCACCATTTTGAAAATTTTCTCATGAAAATTCTCACTGTCAATCACCACTTCACAAATTTCACTCAAAAAAAAAAAATCTCACAAATAAACATTCTCTCACAACTTTTTCTCACAAAAATTCTCACAAACAATTACTTCCTCATTTTCTCTCACCTATCATATTAACTGTAATCATTACACTTTTATCTCACAAATAATCACTACCTCATAAAAAAATTTTCTACCTCACAAATAAAAAAAATCTCACTATTTTCTCTGAGAAACGAGAAATGAGAAACGAAAACACAAGCAATCACAACCTAAATTTTTTATTCTGCCCTACCAAAAACCCCTAGCACCTACAAATGACCAAAATCATAACCAAATCTGAGAAACCCAAATTCATACTACATGCAAAGAATTGGAGCCCTAACGTCGCCCAAACATTGAAGTGGTGTGTTGCCAATCACTCTTGCTATTTTCTGAATCTATTCATTTCCATTGCAAGCAGTAGTTAACAAACATAATGGTCTTCGAGTGCATGTTGGTATGCGATTCATTTTTGCACCCCTAATAAAGTTTGATCAGTATTTGCATGAATTCATAGCACTTGCCATTTCACACTATTATTGATGCTCATGTAGGGAACTACTACCTGTGTGTGTGATGCTGAGTATGCCAACTCAGAAGGCTTTTTGACTTTATATCATGGAATGCAGTGCCATTTGATGAATGGAGTGAAGAAACACTTCCACCTCCAAATGCACATGAATATTTCAACATGAAGCATGCTAGGGCACGTAATATTATTGAGAGGGACTTCGAACTTCTAAAAGGACAGTGGGCAATCATGAGGTCTACTATTTTCTACCCAATTAATGAATAGAACATGATAGTTCTCGCTTGTGCACTTTTGCACAATTATATTCACCAACGGATAACTGTTGACCCTTTGTAGAATACTATATTTGATGCCCAAAAGGGAAGTCAACCAATAGAGGTTGATTACATTGATAGTATTGAGAGCTCATCAGAGTTGAGCAATTGGCGTGATACCTTGGCTGTCAATATGTATGCTTCATGGAGAAGAGCACGATCGATGATTTAGATTTCAGTGTGTAATTTTAGGATTGATCATAATAATCATCAAACACTTGCTCAACCTTTCTATTTGGACTGTACACTCCACTAGTATATTTGAACTAATATATGTTGCTTATGACATCTTTTGTGTGAATAATTACTTCTGTGCTAGAAGACCTATTATGAGACACTTATTTGATTGTTGTTCATACTACTCTTTGATATCATCATGCTTTACAATTCATATGACATGTGTCCATTAAACTATTCTATTGTGTATCATTTAATTCTCTATTCTTATGTTGAATTAACATTTCATATGTTGATGTAACATTTTAATTTTTTTTCAATTCTAATTACTATGGGATATCTTGACACAGTTCATAGCGCAATCTGGTTGCTTATCGCAAAGCATAGATAGGCCATTAAAAGGATCAATTGGCCCCCATCATTTTTTGATACATCAAGAGGATAAGGCCCGTATCTATGCATCAAAGAGTTTGCAGGGTGATGGATGGCGCTATAATAGGTCTTTTAAGGATGGCTACATGGTATAGTTGGAGTCCATGTTACGTGAAAAGTTCCCCAGTCATGTAATCCTCTTGAAGCATATTAAATCAAAACTGCATGGGTGAAAAAGGACATATTCAATACTAAGGTGTATCATCGATTGTAGTAGAAAATGGGGTGCTACAATGGACCTTAGCACTCATATGATTATTGTTGAGTTAGATTCATGTTGGTCAGACTATGTGAAGTTAAAAATGATAATTCAATTGTCCCCAAGAAAATCTTTGTATGTGTGGGTAAATTAACAATTAGTTTCTAATTAGGCAGGTCCAACCTGATGCTGCAAAGCTGATAGGCAAGCTACACCTATGGTATAGTAGTTGGGTGGAGATATTTGGCAATGATTGAGCCACTGGTGATCAAGCGTTTAATGTGGCTGACATTATTCAAGCGTTACTGCATAGGTCCCAAGTTGAAGCTTGCGAGAAGTTTGCTAATAATTCAACTACACTGCCAGCATTTACTCTTGACAACACTACTAAAATTGATGTTGTCTCCATGACACCACCTCAGTCGAGTGCGTCAAAGAAGAAAGCTTTATCTTCAGGAAAGCATAAGAACATTGATATAGGCACAAATGAGTTGGAAAAGATTATGGGGACTTTGATTGATGAGACCAAGACAACTATGGGGACAAAAGCAGAAAAGCTGTGTCAAATAATAGTGACACAAATTGATTTGGACTCTTCATTAAGGAAAGCCCTACTTGAGATGCTTAGTGAAATACCAGATCTGTCACTTGATGATCAGATCAAGGCAACTTATCATATGGCTGACAATAAGCTCGACATGGATGCTTTTTGGGGTATGAAGAAAGAGGCCAAGGCATATTTTATTTATCTTTTCCTTAATGGTGGCCTTTGAACCTATTAGTGACGACCAAGATATCGAGTGAGTAGTGTAATTAACATACACTTTGGCCTTTGCTTCAATTGGCAGGTTAGGAAGGATTAAGCTGGGCGTGAATTTGCTGATGTAATATTCTGACTAGTGACTGTTCCATGAAGATGCAGTTGGGAAACTATTAATGAATATTTATTTTTTGTATTTGTTTGTGATGCATATATGATACAGTTTGTAAAACTGCCGCTTGAAAGCCTCAATAGCTTCAATTGCCTAGTTTTTGTATTAAAAATATTACCAGGGCAAAAAATCTTCATATTTGGAAGACTGATCAATGCTTTATATGTGAGTTAGTTTTGTATCCTTTTTAGTACTAGTTTAGTTTTCATCTGTAATGTTTAGTTTATTCATATTTCTTGTGCCCATTTGTTTCATTTCTCTTTGGTGACTTGTATCATGCAATGTGCTTTCCTTGTTGTGATTGTTGCTTATTTGACGAGTAGATAAACACACAAATAGCTTACATATGTTTATCTGCTATGAAGCTCTTAAATTGTCGAGGTAAAGCTTTCTTACTTGATATGTTTTTCATCCCTCATGGACATAGATGGGAATTGGTTTACCTATTTAGGTATCATGACTATCTAAAGTGGAAGTTTAGCTTGTGTGCCTTTAGAACATTAATTGGGGAATTTACTATTGCACTTTGCTTAGGTATTATACGAACTACTGGTTTGGGAATCAAATGTAGTATCCAAATGTAGTTTGCTGAGGATACTGTTATAATGCATAAAAATTCAAATATCTTCATAATTCCTACAAGAAAAATAGTTATTAATTAAAATGTAATATTCGGGTGTGAGGAATGAGGATTAAATAGACAAGTAAAACAACTTGGAGTTGAGAAAGATGGTATGTAATGCTTCTTGTTTGGCTACAAGACTACAAAGTTGGGCAGATTCAATTCTATCACCTATTGAGGTGCCAATTTGGCACTCTTTTTAGTTGGAAGATCGGGTCAAGTTACACTCTAATGGTACGACATGGATGTAGGAATGATGCGTGAATGGAATGCGCATTTCTAAACCTATGATTTGTATAATTTGAAGATGGGAATAACCATTCTCATAGGAATTCCCATTCACAAAAGCATGAATTTAGCTATTCCCTCCCTCCGCTATGGGTTTAGCTATTCCCACTATAGTAAGTAAAACCTATTTTTTTTTCTCTCACAAAATTACCCTCCAAAAATTTAAAAAGTTTTATATTTAAAAAAAAAAACAAAATTCACTTTGTAAATATACAATATTATGTTCTAACTTATTTGATTGTTACATATTTTGATTTAATTATATATTTTACTCATATTTTTTTATTAAATTTAATGAAAACATTAAATTATTATAAATTATTAAAAAATAAAAAATTAAGAATAATTATGACATTCGTATTAAGCTTAATTACACATCATATTTTGTTTTATTTTAAATCAATTAATGATTAGATATATAGGCACAATATTTGTTAATAACAACATATATGAACATTATACATAAGCAACAACAATGACCAACATTATGAATTAGAGCATAATATCACGTGCTGCTTATTTTAGACACAAGCAAAACATGATTAGAACTATAAGGCATTTTTTTTTCCCATAATCGATACAAAGTCACTTCCTGCAGGAATGATGTGGATTCATACTAGTAGATGCATTTGAGCTCATTGGCTGCTCACTTTGGGATGGATTCATAATGCCAAAAAAAAATCAAAATCACCACCTCTAGTCCAACTATTATCATAGAAGTTGAGCAAAGGAGGGACAAACGGGATTGGCACTGCCATTGGAGTGGTGTAGTTCACCAACTTCTAGCTTCCATCATCATGCCCATATACTTTTATTAGGTTACACCAAAAACTAGTGTCCAACAAAGGCATTTTCATTACCAACGTGGATGCCATAACCATGTTTTCGTTGTTTGTCATAGAAAAGTTAGGCACTATCATATTATCATCAAAAATCTATTTCACATCATCAATGGGCCTAGGAGGGCCCAAAATCTCACATAACTCATGCCACTGAGTTTCTCCTTTCATCATGTATGCTTCCAATAGTAGGTACTTCTGCAAATTACACAAATCATCAGATATGAAAAGTGCAAAGAATAAAATAATCAACTAATACACTAATATCAATATAACACTTGCCATGGTAATGTAGTCCCAAATGTATGGTTCCATTCTAACAACGTTTATGCTCTCGTCATATGTTACTGAGTTGAGAGAAATAAGATACCTAAACATAAAATGTAGCTGCTACAAGTACTTGAAACAAATGATTGCATCTTTATAGGTGAGGGTAGTCTCGGATGTAGCATTGACAAAGTTGATGCTTGAATTAATTGCATCACATTGGAGCGACACAGTGGCCTTCCTTAAAATCGAGCGTATTGGGCCAATCGACGTATTAACTATTTATTGCTTTCCTCAATCCATGGGGCCAAATGTAGAATTTTTGCTTGGGTTTGAGGATTTCTCGGGGCCATTGGTTAAAGGGTAAGCTTAGGTATCTTAGGCAATCTTTAAGGAAAGACATTTGGGAATGGTTAATAGGAGATGAACCAAAGATATATGCTCAAAATGAGGATTAATAAGATGTAATGTATAAGCAACTCGTGGACCAATGTGACATGTAGTGCGCCTATCAGGATAGTACCTAAGTTTAGGCACCACTTCAATTCAAACTTAAATCTCAATTCATAATACAATCAACAGGCCTATAGTGAACTTTTCAAACTTAAATTATTAAAAGCAGCTATAGATTTCAACCTAGCAACCACAATGAAACACAATATATATAATATAATTCAACTCTTGAATACCTAACAAGGTATATACAAGCTTTAGTTTCTCAATATCAAACTGGATGTATCCCATCATCTCTATTCTAAGGTTAGCATTCAAGAAATCCCACCTATATAGAAAAGCACCTATTCAATTACAAGGTTAGCATTCAAGAAATCCCACCTATATAGAAAAACACCTATTCAATTACAAATTGTATCTTCTCTTCAGCCTAAGCTAGAGATCCATTTCCATCACTTAATCCTATATGAGAAATATGAATAATATGAGGGGGATGAGGTAGGTCCAAAGGACTTAGCGAGGGATAATAGTAACCGTAAGCAATAGGGATTTGTTAAGGAAGAATCAACCCCAAAAATCATCAATTAATAATCAGTATAAAAACGTGTCAATACTAAGTATGAAACAAGCAGTAACAAGTCTAATAGGCAGGCATTAACAATTCTGAAGAACAAATAATATCAAATTCTAGGCTTCTAGTAGGTACTAGCTTGAAGGTTGTGACCGTCGACTTGAATGACGTGGCCAGCTCAATCGACTTACTACAGGAGGTATCGTCATTGGCCAACTCAACCGAATTACTATGGGCGGTATCACCTTGGACTCATTTGGTGCAGACAACAGCCCAAACTAGACCAAAAACTACAACGTCCTTATTACTCCAAGAGCAATTTTCAAGCAATCAAGGTATAAGTACGAACAAGCAAACCCGATTAACATATGCATTCTAATAAAACTAGGCAAGACATGCATATCAGATTCACCTTATTCCATTCAAATAAGTACTTTGCCATAGCATGACATAGATTGGTATACAATTAGTTGCCCATACAGACTATATGGTGCATTGCGATTACCTAAGAAAATTGCTTAGTGTATCATTGACACCTAAGTAGACTGCAAGGCATGTCCCAAGTATCCCAGCATTCCGTATAAGATTAGTACTTAACCCAAGTACTTCTTCATACAAGTACAACAAGTATCAATCAATCAATTGGATTTGCGGATGAGGCAATACAATAATGATTAACAAGTATGATGAACAAGTATGGTTAACAAGTACGATTAAAAAGTACGAACAAACAAGTGTTCCAGCAAGGCATCTGATAACAAGATAGAATAGGAATAACTATAGGATAATGGTAAGTATCGATCAGGAACAAGTATAAAACAAGATAATAGGAAGTTCTAGGTGCCAGAACAGACAAGAACAAACTTATAACAGAGCAGGATCAAGAACTAACCCTCATAGAGGTACACATGTTAATTAATAGGTAGCAATCAATCATAAGCAAGTACGATTCCAATAACAAGAACAAGTACAATACACAAGCATTTTAAATCCCTCACAGGGTTATACGAGTCAATTAATAGATTATAAGCAAGTACACAATCAAGTACAGATTTTAATAAACATGAACAGGTACAATTCAAGCACATTTAACCCTTATAGGGTTATTTTAGAAGAACTAATAGAAATATTCAAAGCCAAAGTAGCAGATCCTCATCTCCGTAGTTTAACAGTCTACTAGTCCGTGGGTTCTAATTCCACATCACTTAATCCAAAAGAGTATAATTAGTTAAAATCCACATTTGACTTCAATAATCACTATTATACTTATAGTCAATCCAAAATCAATAATTTCTCGCTTAATATAGTAAAGTTTAGGGTTTTATTGGCACTATCAGTACTAAATGGGTCAATTAAGCCATTACAGTGGACATAGTCACAGGTTTCGTACTAATTTCAATAATGAGGTACAATCGGGTCTTAAATTATGTATTTATTCTCAGAACATTATCCTAAATTAGTAATAATAGCCCAATTCATCATAATCAATCCAATTTTAGCGCTTAGGTCTTATATCCATAAAATCCACAAAATTAGGTTTCATTTCTTCAATTAACTCAGTTAATCCCAAGATTATCATATTAATTCAAATTTGAGTCCACTAAATAATACAACGTTCGATGCATGGGATGTATATACACCAATCTAATATTAAATCCTCATTTCTTGGTAATATACAAGATTCATGGAAATAATGATACAACATATGAATATATATACATAATCCCATCCAAATCTTTACCTACAATTCGATTATTGAGGCCCTAAATTCATGAACAAAAAACATCATTGCGATCACCGCAATAAGAAGAAGAAATTGTATTAGACTCCACTGCATTGCTGCCACTGTTGCTAGAAAATCCCAACACCATTACCAAACAATACCTCTCGACTTCAAAAATCCAATGCCTAAGTCAATTTTTGCGATTGTTGCTGAATTGAGGGCCAATTGGTCGAAAAACTCAATCGACTGCCTTAACAATGCCGTACGCCACCACACTCATCCCAGCTTTGCCGGTTGCTCTTTCACAAAATTGATGTTATCAACTTGTTCACCCAACTCAACCCGTCAGGACCCTACCTTTGTTCCCCATGAAAAGTTGTCAAAATGCCATTGCCCATTTTAGCCTTCACGTTTTTGGTGGCTTACTAGAGACTGTGCGTACATGTGGTGTTAATGCAAAGTTGGTGGTGAAAGGAAGCCAACTAACCGTTTAGTTTGGAATTTAGAGAGGTCACCGGAGGGGGAGGATAGGTTCTCAACGAAGAAGAAGAAAGAAAATAGGGGTAGGAATGAAAATGTGAAATATATAAAATGAACTTTTTTGGATTCATAGATTGACCCCTGAAACTTTTTGCATCGTTCGATTTAGTCCTTCAAGGGTAGCGTTTCTTCAATCGAGCCCCTAGAAAAAGTTAATGTCTAATATTTAACCTTTTGACCCATAGTATTAGCCATGCAGCCTCAAAATTTTGAAAATGTGATTCAATCAAGTCTTGTGTAATTGCACTTTGACCCCAAAACTTTCAATTTTCTTACAAATAAGTCCTTTCATTATTTTTTTGAGCCCTAAAACCTAAGCAACCAATTTCTTGAATTTTAAATTCTTATTTTTCAAAATATCAAATTTCAAGGGTATTACATGACAAGCTATGGTGGCTGACCTTAGTTTTTCCCATTTGAATGGCTTGACACATTTGGTTGGATAATGTAGCTGGGAATAGGAAAAAGAATAAAAAGCTGATAATACCTAACCATTATTACAGAATCTTGGATACATTGCATGATGGTTGGGATTGGACTCAGGCATGCAAATGGGCTGATCATACAAATTCTTCATCTAGATTTGTCAAGCAATTGACAGAAGAATCATATACATCAGGTGTTGTAAAGTTGGAGTGATGGGAAAAAAAGTGGTCAAACATGTAGATTGCAATTGCTAGACACACAAGCTCTGATTCGCGTGATGCACGTTGCAGTGTATTATCCAAGGGCCATAGATTGTACAAACACGTAGCATAATTCGACACTCCAACTGAGCAAGTGCATGACAACGGTGGGCGTAGCAGAATAGTTTAATCAACATTAAATATACATGTGCTCTATTATCCTTCATATACATGGGTAAGTTCATGCTGCAATAGTTCCATGTATCTTCCATACTCTTCAAACTGCAATAGTTCCATGTATCTTCCACACTCTTCAAACTAACATGCTGCTTAATAAGTTGTGCATGACAACATCATGCCCATTCGTACACGTCTTGCATGCAAAAATTAAGGAACGTGAAAAAATAAACCAATTGTAGGAACTAATATGAAGATCACTGCTGAGGGGTTTCACATGGGCCAATTTGCGTAAATAACCGTATTACCCTGAATTAATTACATTGCCATGGAATAAAAGAAAACGGGATAATAAGTACAGCTTCATACATCACAGTCAAAGCATATGTTTAAGATTACGTATATTACATAATTTTACCAAAAACATGATTCTTCATACACATTTGACGGCCACAAGTTACAAAAGTCGACCAATGTGCATTCATACATTCTAAATAGAGCCACATATTTCATGACACTAAATTTCTAAAATTGTGAATATTTAAACACTAACAAAAGTCCATACAACACCAATTTGCCGATCAAAACTCCCATCAATAGGCCCATAAAAGCAACAATCATAACAATGACACAACTAACACATCCAAACAACAAAAGTGCAGTCTTAATTTGAGAAGGGGGGCAACTTTAAGTAGCTCGTGCCCAATTTGTACAGAAGATTGCATTGACGAACCTGTAAGGGAACTTGAACCATTATCAATATGCTCAACACTACTGCCTTCATGGGTCATTCTGTCTTTCAGGATTAGAGGAGAATGGCATTGCTCAATATGAATGAAAGAATTTGAATAGGATTGAGCATATCCTAAATTTCCACAAACCTTCTACCAAAGGACTCCGTGGTAGACATCCCACCATATGAAGTGCCTTTTGCAATTACCTCCAGTAGAAACTTATAGAACCACCTTCCAGGGTTCTTAGATGCCTGAGATTGACATATTACCATTGGGCTTACACTGCATACACATTGTGGAAGTATGGTACCATACCAAGTTCATCATAAAAATCATATGATAAATTTGTAACCCATCACTCAACTAAAAATTGAATACTACATATATATCACAATTCATATATTGCAACTAGAAACTAGTAAGTCTGCAGAAGAAGCTGCCGAGTGGCCCCAACAGTGTCTGCATACAAAATACCAATATATTAACATAATGATAGGGAAAATTGTTCAGAAAATTAAAAAATATACATATTTTCTGCATACACGCAATATCCTGTGCTACTCATGCAATTATAGGATCCTTAGGTACGAAAGATCCTTCAGAACATGAATAGAATAGGAAATTTACAACTTATCTGCAAACATTACCTGATATCCTTCAAAATAGGCCTCACATTATACATATATGGCATTAATTCACAACAATTCAGTTTACTAGCTGGAAGAATACCTCATACACGTTCTACAATCTTTAACTAAATAAGTGAAATGATTTGTAATTCTTCTATGTGATAGGTCTTAATTAGAATGTGAATACTAATTATTTCTATAGACAGATTTAACTGCATCCTAGCTAATAGGTCTCTTGAGAAAAATTTTGTAGGCATACGCATCTAATTCTTTATTCAAAACCGAGCAAGGTATTTAATCTGATCCAATATTTGCAACTAAATCAGAGGAAACTAAATTAATGTAACAGCATCCCAAATTTATGTCCTCCAGCCACACTATGTATCTTGTTTGTGCCTCAACTAAAATATAGCAACATTCTGGTTGCACTGTCCACAACCAAAAAATGTGTCTCATAGTTCGTGTAGCAATTAAGTTCATAAAATACCTAGCAACAATCCCAAGTTAAGGAAAACCAAATGTGGGAGACAAAGGACCTTCCATGAGGTGTCAACTTTCAGTAGGGGTGAAGTAATCATAATGTAGAGTACCTGTATTCAATTTATATATGATCATTATCGGTCAACATCCATTATCAGCAAAACATAAACTCATCAACAAATAAAAAAAATCACTAGTGAATATCCATTTCGGCTAAACCCTAAACCATAACGCATTTATTAAAGACAGTCTCACTTAGATTATTGCTAATGAAATGGACTGTACTTGAAGAATCGGAGTTAAAAGGTCATATAGAGTTCTACGATCTGACAAAAACTGCAATTTCTTCTAATAAAAGGCGATAATTTGTACCTGGAAATTTTTTATGCTGATGGGAATGATTTTTCCTCTGAAGAAGATGGCCGGAACAGCATCCCTGCCGGAGGATTGTTTGGCTCAAAAACTACAGCAACAGAAAGAAATGAAAAAAATATTATAATAACTCCAGTGTTAATTTAGGAGATGGGAAAAAAGGTTTATTGACGATAATAAATAGATCTTGCAACCTACACAAGGATTATTGGTACTTCTCTTGAATCGCAAGCAAGATCTGTGCCTTATTTCATTATGCCTAGATTAATAAAGGGGGGGGGGGGG
>JACGDI010001580.1:1497732-1550500 GCA_014898725.1 Jacaranda copaia
ATATATATACTTATTTATAGTAGCTTTGTGGACTTCGATTCTTAAGGATGAAATGAACCTAATTAACGATCAATGCTTTCTTTTAATGTAGATTTGCTTTAGGGTAGTGGCATGGATTTGAATACGAGGATACAATATTATATATAGTTTTATATATATTATTCAAAGGATTTTTTGCATTCTTCTACTTTATCATGCCTATGTTACACGTGTTGAGAGAAAGAGGGGTAGGTGACCAAGTATGCCTAGGAGGTGGAGCGTGATTTGTAAAATACCAAACTAAATGAAACTATTGAGAGAGATTGTTAAATTCTCTAATGAAGCATGTTTGAACAACTTGCGTATGGATCGAAATGCATTTGAGAGGCTTTGTTACTTGCTTGAGAATATAGATGGGCTAAGGTATGAGAGATTTGTGGGAATTCCAGAAAAAGTAGCCACTTTTTTGTCCATACTAGCACATCATGAAAAAAATAAGATTGTCAAACATAATTTCAGAAAATCGGCTCAGATAATTAGCAAGTATTTCAAACGATGTGTTTAAACAGTTATAAAGATTAGTCCATTGCTCCTTGTCAACCCAAACGATGTGTTTAAACAGTTATAAAGATTAGTCCATTGCTCCTTGTCAACCATGAACCCATTGATGATGCTTGCACTGCTGATCCTTGGAGATGCTTCAAAGTATTGCTTTCACTTTATGTATTACTCGAAGCAGTATCATAATATTTTTTTAGTCCGTTTAATTATGTTATTGTGTCAATTACATTGTGTGGGGTTGCCTTGGCACCATTGATGGCACTTAGATCTTGGTCCATGTTCCAAAAAGCAAACAAACACAATACCTATCGAGGAAGGGTAACGTTCTTAGGGTATGCAATCAGTACATGGATTTCATTTATGTACTAGTCGGATACGAGGGATCCGCTGTAGATAGCAGGGTTTTATGCTCCACAGTTAACAAAGCAAATGGATTAAAGTCCTACATGGTAATTACCAAGTATAAGATGTTTCACTGATTTTCCATATACTTGTGCATTATTGTGTAATGAAGGAGCACGCGTACTACAAAATCATCGTGAGTATTTCAACATGAAACATGCTAGAGCATGCAGCGTTATTGAGAGGGATTTTGGCCTCCTGAAGGGGCTATGGGTTGTGCTACGAAGCACCACGTACTACCCAATCAAGACATAAAACATGATAATAATGGCGTGTGCACTTTTACACAAGTACATTCGCACACAAATGCTTGTTGACCCCATGGGGGAAATTATTTTAGGGGGGGAAGAAGGGAATGATGATCCAATGGAAGTTGATCACATTGACACGATTGAGAGCTCATTCGAGTAAAGTAATTGGCATGATTAGTTGGCCACCAATATGTACCAAACGTGGAGGGGGCTCACTAGAAGTCTTTGCGATCCTTATATATTAATTCATAGAGACTAGTATAGGAAAATATTTGGACAATACATATTTGTTATTCACTAATTTGTATTTAGGAATATTTAGCTTGGGAGGAAAATCTCATCTCTAATTTGTATTTGACATTGTTTGTTTTTGTGGTGTCTCATTTGTGTAACTAGTATTGCTAGTTTTCATATGTTGGCTTTTAACTTATGATGGTTGCGCTGTTTATTATTTTTATGTATGCATGTATGATAAGCTTGTATGTTGAGCCATCGAAAGTTGAATTTATTATATTTCTATGTGCTAATTTATATCGTGAATTATTTGACATAGATGTATTTTTTGTAAATGACAGGTAATAGCATAATCTGGTTGCTCATTTCACAGTACAGAGAGGTCAAAGAAAGTAGCAGTCACCCCACGACATTTTTGGACTCATCATGAGGAGCAAGCATTGATAGATACATTAAAGAGCTTACATTCAGGAGGATAGTGGTGTGATGGCTCGTTTAGGGGTGGTTACATGGTGAGGTTGGAGTCGATGTTGGCACACAAATTCCCTGAAGGTGCCATTCTAGTTAAACATATCAAGTCCAAGCTATAGGTGTGGAAAAAAGCCTACTCCACTTTGTGTGGCATACTTGGTTGTAGTGGGGGGGTAAGCATGGATCTATCTACACATATGATCATCGTGGAGTCCGAATCAGTATGGGCTGAATATGTTGAGGTAAAAACTAAATTACCATTGCTATTATTAATTAACTGTAAATATTTCATTAAACTAGTACAATCTTAATTGTCACTTGCTTACATCTACAACAATACATGTAGGCAAATTCAGATGCAGCCAAGCTTTGAGGCAAGCTATACCCTTGGTATAATAGTTGGGTGGAGATATCTGGGAATGATAGGGCCACCAGTGATGAAGCATTTAATGTCGCCGATGTTGTACAAGGATTATTACACAAGGCCCAAAATGAGGAAGAGAAAAGTGCAAATATTAAGGAGCCACCTACTGCATGTTCTGATGGTACGAATGTTGAATTTGAAGCTATATCTGTCACTCCACCTTCAACATCTAGGTCGAAAAAAAGGGCTTCCTTGTAAGGGAAATGTAGAGGATTGACTCATCTAGTGATGAATTAGAAAGGATGATGGGGACACTAATAGAGGATACTAGTCGGATGGGAAGCGTCACTGAGAAGCTACTACAACTGCAAACAAGTGGACCCAACTTGGACACCTCCTTGAGAAGTTCTTTGTTTGAGACTGTACAAGGCATCCCACATCTCACACTGGATGAGTAGATCAAGGTTACGCATCACCTAGCGCACAATAAACTTGATATGGATGCTTTCTGAGGTATGAACAATGAGGCCCGAGCTTGATTCATCGCTTTGCTACTATCTGGTTCCCTTGGATCTCCTCCTCTAGGTCATTAACCTAATTATACAAGCATGTTTTCATTGGTGTTATTTTGTGTAACTTGACTTGACAGTTGAAAGTACGTAATGTTTGACCATGCATGACTTATGCTTACCGTATACAGTGATGTAGAAAACATCTAATTACATGAACGTCTTTAAAATCAATGGAATGTATGGAATGGATCCTCTTTTATCAATGGAATGTATGGAATGGATCCTCTTTTATCAATATAATATATATGTACCTCTTTATTATATGTATTCACATATTTTCATATTTCTCTTCTCTTCATGTCAATATATTTCCATATAATACATATATATAACTTTCTATATTAATTTTGTAACTCCCAATATTTACATATAATTTTTCTAAATTTTTCCATTATATTGTTTAATAATTAATTCTAATGCGTTTATGCAATGTAATGATTACTGCATGAAATTTAATTTTATAGTTTTCTCTCTCTTTTTCTTTCTATATATATATATATATATATATGATGATGATGATGATGATGGTGATTGTAGCACCCCCCACTCAGGGTATCACCCTAAGTGGAGGAGCCATCAATTCAAACTTGATATCTATTCAAATGATAACTAAGAAACCTAAAATTTAATCATCTCAAGCATAAAACAACTTACGCTAATATGAAAGATTACTCCACAAAGCATAACATATACAACCCAAGTATCTTAAGATCATACAACATTTACAAAACATCTCTTAACCAAGGTATCGATTAGGTGGAAACTATATGTACAACCATACACCTAATCTATTACAAAATAACTTCATCCAAAACATGATCTTTTGCCCTTTACCTCGACCTATTTGGGAAAAATAAGGATAACGATGAGGGTGAGTCTTAAGGACTCAGTAAGAGAAATACATAATAGAAGTTGGAGAGAATAGTGAACTGCAACAACAAATAACAAGACCTTTTGATAACAATTCAGATGATCAAGTTATGACTAACAAGAATTAGTTTTGAAACTCAATAAAACACAAAACGTATAAACATTTAGTAAAACTGTTGACATCCTTCCTTACTGCTCCTCGATTAATATAAGATAACACTTAATAACATGAAATTTGAACAACTCCTCGATCAATATAAGATAACACTCAATAACATGAAATTTGAACACAAGAACTTTCCCTTATCTCTTCATTTGCTTGAGCACACAGCTCAACGTATAACAACTCACTTATGTGACATGGTCGATTGCATACTAGATCTTGCCACTCACAGTTTGCTACCTCTAGCTGCCTATAAGTTAGGATCTTATGTGGGCACTAGCCAGAAGATTTATCATCGTCGGTCCATTCCGCTCGACTGCCTTTCCAGACCAAGCCTTGGGCCTAAATTCCCATAACATCCTTTCAGGCGAAAACTTCCCAAGGGCATTCCCATGGGTGGTACAATATAATGCCAACAGATAACAATTCACTTTCAAGCAATAACAAGAATGATATTCAATAATGGCCAACAAGGCCTATTCCAATAACAAGATTCAAGAACAATTAGGAGAACTATTAACACAATTAGGTCTACCAAATCATTTCAATATCACTTTCACAATTATCAAGATTAAGGGGGTGAGCTGACAAGGCTGGGGTATAAGGGATAGAAATCTGACAACATGAAAAGAGTTTTAGGCACCAGAACAATCAAAAACATATTCAATGTCAAAGAATAACCCTCACAGAGGTGTTCTAATAAGATGTCAAATAATAAGATGAAATCAATATCAAACAATAACCCTCATAGGGGAGCTCAATTCAGATATTAGATATTAATTCAGATTTCAAACAAATAGAGTGCAACACAGAAATAGAAAATCCACACAAGGCTTATTACAAATAACAAATAGGTGGGATAGGTGCTAAATTGGCAGACCCTCACCTCTAAAAACCTTCGAAGGTAGTTATAGTCAATAGCCTATTAATCCGTAGTGTCCTGCTCCTGGTCACCTAACCGCGAGAGTGATTCATTTATCAAAACCCATATTCAACCAGGATAACCCTCAATAATCATAATTCGCTATATATTATATGTCCAAGATTAATAACGACCCAATTAATTCAATATTAGAATTCACCTAGAATTATCATCTAGGAAATACACAAAAAATGCTACCAACTTAATAAATTACAGGGTTCTTAATGATAAGAGAAATAAATACAATTAATTTAGTTCCATATTGATATTCTAAGCAGTGATAATAAGCCGACTAATTCAATAACCTAATTATTATCATTAAGGTCCAACTTTTTAGATTTAGGGTTTTTCTAACTCAATCAACCCAATAATTCCCCAATTATCACATTTACTAAAATTCTAGGGTCCAAAAATCTAACATCGACTATGCATGAAACAATTGTACTACCCACTACAATTCAGAATCAATTATTCAAAAGTATAAAGGTTACAAGTGAATGAAAATGTATAAAAACCCTAATCTTAAAATCAATCTTTTACCTAGAAACACACAATCGAGACCTCAAAATCATGAACTAATCACACCACCATGACCACCGCAATGAGGAAAAGTTTTTGTCTGTGCATCATTGCTAGAAAATGTCAAAACCGCCACCATTCGCTTCCTTTCTTCCTCCTAAATCCAATAGTATTTTTAGTTTTCAGTTTCAAGGCCTAGAAGACCTTCAATCGTGGCCCAAAATCTTCAGCTTCACTTTCTTGCCACCATGCATGTAAGCTCAATTTCTACTACCGTTGCTGCTCTACTCCTTCATGCAAGCTACCAACTTACTCCTTGAACCAAGGGCTTCCAGAAATGTAGCCCAAATTGTCCCTTCGACACCGCTTGATTATGGATCACTACCTATCAATCGTGGCTAGTTTTTTAGGTTTCCAAAATCATAGAGTTTCGGTGCTGGGTTTGTGTGTATTTGGCTATGGGGTTGTTGGGGTTGGTAAGGGGAGATGGTTGGTGAGGTTGGGTAGTAGTGAAATTTCCTGGGAATGGGGGCTACCGGTGAGGGTGAGTGAAGAGGGAAAAGAAAGAAGATGGTATAGTTATAGTGAAGAATGGAGAAGGTCGTGAAGATGAAGACACGTTTCTTTTTTTATAAAATTCAATTTTTAAATTTTGCAATTTTAGTCCTTAGTCTTGTAAGTTATTCAATTAAGTCCTTGGTATATATTAAGTTAATTAATTTGTGTCTTCTACTTAATAAAATAACATTTTGACCCTAGTTGACTAAGGAGCTTCCATGCAAGCCCGAAAGTTTTAAGTTTTTGTTCAATTAAGTTTTCAAAAATTACAAATTGGACCTAAAAATTTAAATAAAATAATAATAATAATAATAATAATAATAATATGAGGAATAATTAAATTTCACAAAACTAAAAATAATAAAATGTAAGTTCTTTAAATCATAAAATTTTGGGGCATTACAGACTCCCCCTCTTAATTGAATCTGGTCCCCAGATTCCTACCTAAATACTAAAAACGTTCTAGGTATTGCTGGCGCATGAGATCTTCTCGCTCCCATGTTGCTTCTTCCATATTGTGGTTGCGCCATAATACTTTCACTTGGGGAATCTTTCGATTCCTAAGTTCTCGGACTTGCCAATCCAGGATGCGTACTAGTTGTTCTTCATATGTCAGGTCACCCTTCAACTGCATATGCTCATGTGAAATGATGTGAGAAGGATTACGATAATACTTTCAATGTTGTATACATAGAAGACGTCATGTATCCCTGTTAATTCTTAGGGTAACATAAGATGGTAAGCTACTAGCCAAATCTTTTCACATATCTCATATGGCCCAACATATCTCGAACTGAGCTTCCTAACCTTACTAATTCTTCTAATTCCTTTCCTCAAGGATATCTTGAGAAATACTTTATCACCAACTTCAAACTTTAAATCCTTCATTTGAGTATCTGCGTAACTTTTGTATCTATCCTAAGCTGCTTTCATCCTCTGCTTAATCGCCTGTACTTTTTTTATAGTTTCTTGAATTAGCTTAGGTTTTATAGTATTTGGTGACTTGTTGGTACTGCCTCGGTATTTCTCTAGATTTTAGTGTATTGCTTATTAGAATTTCTTGCCATATAAGGCTTTGTACGGTGCAATTTGAATGGTAGACTAATAACTATTGTTATAAGCAAACTCGATCAAAGAGAGGTGTCGAATCCAACCTCCTCTAAAGTTCAAAACATATACTCAAAGTATAACTTCTAATATTCTGACAATTCTTTCTGATTACCTATTTGATTGTGGATGAGTTGTAGAACTAAACCACAGTCGGGTCCTTAAATACTTCTGCAGACTCTTTCACAGTCTTGAAGTAAACTTCGGGTCTTGGTTTGAGATAATACTTATGAGGATTCCATGCAGTTGGACTATCTTTTTTATATATAGCTTCACTAACTTCTCAACATTATAATGTATTCCAATTAGCAGAAAATGTGTGAAGTTGGTCAGTTGATCTACTATCACCCAAATACTATCATATCCTCCCCAGGCCATTGGCAAACTAGTTACAAAATCCATCGTGACATATTCTTATTTCTAGTAAAGAATATGGAGCAATTTTAACAACCTTAATAGTCGTTGATGTTATGCCTTTACTAATTGAAGAGTCAAACACTTTTACACATAGTCTGCAATGTCTCTCTTCATACCATGCCACCAGAATTATTTCTTAAGATCTTGGTACATCTTTGTGCCCCCCAAATATATCATGTATTTGGTTTTATGTGCCTTATTTAACAATCTTTCTTTTATCCCTTCTGGCACACATATCCTTTTACAGGATAGAAGGGCACCTTGGTTATTGAGGCTAAATTTAGACTCTTCAGAATTTTCAAGCATCCCTTTTTATTTCAACATCCATTTATCTTGGTCTTGAGCTTGTCGAATTTCCTCATATAGTTCAAGTTGTACTTTCACGTTTTTGACCCAAACCTATTGTTTCAGTCTTAGCACGACACTCGTGTTTTAGATTTTAGACGTTTCCATTATGTGTAGATGAGCTAACCTAGCTTTTCAGCTTAAGACATCTGCTACTACATTTGCTTTCCTAGGGTGGTCGGTAATAGAGAACTTATAGTCTCCCAAAAACTCTATCCACTTACAATGCCTCATGTTTAAATCTTTTTGTGAATGTAAGTACTTGAGGCTTTTGTGGTCTGTGTATACTTTGAATGTTGCAGCTAGGTTCAGATCATGAGTGGGGTAGTTTTCTTCATGGGGTTTCAATTTTCTAGATGCATAAGCGATCACATGCCCCTTCTACATCAACACGCATCCCAACCCTTTATTGGAAGTAATTGTATATACTATACAAATACTTAGTTGAAAGAGCTAAGACCGAAGCCATAGTTAGATGATGTTTTAACTCTTGAAAGCTTCTCTCACAATCATTATTCCAGTTAAAAGGTTGATCTTTCTGCATCAACTTGGTCAAAGGACCAGCTATCTTAGAAAACTCTTGAACAAATCTTTGATAATAGCCGGCTAACACTAAGAAGCTTCAGACTTTAGTGACATACTCAGGCCTCTTCCAATTAACTATTACTTCCACCTTAAAAGGGTCCACTTCAATTTCATTTTGGGTGATAATATGCCCCCAAAAAGGCTATTTTATCCATCTAGAATTCACGCTTGCTGAATTTGGCATATAGCCAATGTTCTTTCAAAGTCTTGAGAACTATGTGCAAGTATTTCATATGTTGTTCTCTGGATTTGGAAAACACTATAATGTCATTGATGAAGATGACCACGAACTGCTCTAGATACAACCTAAAAATTCAATATATTAAGTCCATGGATGCTGCTGGTGCATTAGTTAGTCTAAAAGGCATCACCAAGAATTCAAAGTGATCGTACTGAGAATTGAAAGCTATCTTAGGAATATTTTCTTCCTTGATCTTCAATTTATAGCACCCTTGCCTCAAATCTAACTTTGAAATAATTTTGACCCTAGTAATAGATTGAATAACTCCTCTACATGGGGTAGGGGTACTAATTCTTGATTGTGATCGTGTTTAATTCTCAATAACCAATGCACACCCTTAGAAACCAATCATTCTTTTTGGCAAATAGTCTGGGGCTCCCAAAGAGGATGTGCTTAGTCTAATGAACCCCATTTTCCTATAACTCTTGGAGTTGATTCTTCAATTCTTTAAGTTCCATGAGTGCTATTCGATAAGAGGTCTTAGAAAAAGGTGTAGTCCCAGGGAAAGTGTGAATTACAAGTTCTATCTCTCTATTTGGGAATAATGAGTTTAATTCTTCCAAAAAATACTTCTGGGTACTCAGCTACCACTTCCATCTCCTCAATCTTAACTGTATCTTGGGGTTTGTTGATACGGTACTCCAAAAATCCTTGCCTACCTTCCCTTGAAATCTTTCTTACCTCTATCGCAGATATAATATGTACCAGCATGGTATCATTTGTGGGATGGCATGTAGGAACTGATTGTTATCCTTGAGACTGAGGCACTTGGTATAACAATTTACTTGTGCTTGGTGTTTATATAACCAATCCATACTAAGGATCAGATCAAATCATATGCTTGTATAAGAATTTGTATAAGATCGGCTAAATATATCGTATCGCCAATCAAAATAGAGCAATCTCGATAGATTACCTTCATCATTAACCCTATTCCTAAAGGTGTTTGAAATTCTATGTGATATGCCATAACTTCAGGTTGCATATTTAATTTTTCAAACATATTAGTAGATATGAAAAAATGCAAAACTCTAAGATCATACAAGGCATTTCCAATAATTCTATATATAGAAATCATATCTTCAACCACATTAGAGAGATTAAGCACTTCTTCTCCAGTTATGGCATATGCTCGTGCTTGGACCTTTGGCTTTTCACTAGATCTTGCAACCTATTTCCCTTTTTTTACCGAAGCTAGCCTTCTTAAATTGGGGCAATCCTTGATGAAGTGCTAATCGCTGCCAAAGTTTATGCATTTGTCAAGCTTCTTCCAATATTCTAACTCATCATGACCCAACCTTCCACAATATCCACACATCTTCAATGCTGGATTCGTAGTTCCACTAGTCTGGTAAACTTACTGACCAACACTTCCAGTCTGTAACTTCGATTACTTCTTCCCAGAGTTATTTTTCCTACCAGGTGGTAACATCCCTTTTTGCCCTTTCTCTTCAATCTTTTTAATCTTCCTCAAATTCGACTCCACCTCTAGTCCCTTACTTACTGCACGATTGTAGTTTAGGGGATCACATGAGAGAAGGCCATGTCTAAGCTTGGGTCATAACCCTTCCATAAAATTATGAACTTACAGCCTTTCATCTACAAATATGTGGGGTGCATACCAAATAAGTCGGTTAAATGTAGCTTCATAATGATTGACTGTGGATGTCCTTTGGATCAACTCTGTGGATTCTCTTTCTTTGGCATACTTGGTCACCTCCAATGCATATTTTTCCATAAACGCTCAGGTGAAGTTTTACCAAGTCCACAAAGCTCCCTCTACAATCCACTTACGATTGATCAATTCTCACCAATCGTATGCAAAACCATCTAGTAGAAGTGTGGCATATCATATCTTCTTATCATCTAGATATCTCAAGGTTCTGAATATCTTTTCTAAGCTCTTAACCCGCATATCAGCTTTTCTATCATTGGGGTTCCCTTTGAAATTTTAGGGGTTGTAACCAGAGAAACAGATCCAAAGCTCAATTATCTGCAGGCTATTTAGCATTCCCTACTCAATTACCCTATCTTTGTTGCTGACAAAACTACATGAATTATTGCGATATCTAAAATATGGGCTTAATTGGCCAACCCGCACTTGGCTATGAAACCTCTTCCTTTAGTAAGTTTAGCTGTTTAACTAGTGCTCTTTGCCTAGGAATATGCTGTGTGGCTGCCCGAGGATTAGGCGGCCTCTTTCTTCCCCGTCGAGCTGCTCGAGAAAGTTTAGGTACATGACAACCTTCATAGGATGCCATTATTTTTCTTAGACCATCCTTAACTCCTCCTTAATTCTTGTTGCTAAGATTACACAATGACATCTAAACTTAATGTGAAAATTTTAACCTTAAAGACATAGTCATAAAGCAATCGACAAATCAAACAAGTTCAAACAACGGCGATCAAATCATAAAAGGGCTAGCCAACAACTTTTATCATCACCCAAACCTTATTCACAATTCTTGCCTAACTCATCTCATATAAACAACTGAGGTTTTCTCCTTAATACAAGTTCAAAGTTCATCTTCGAAAGTGAAGTCCACAACTAGTCGGCTATCTTAGATATAGGCCCCTATTTCCAACAGACTCATCATGTATCCTACTAATACCCATTTACCAAGGTCATCAACAAACCTCGCTCTAATATCACTTCTACAGCACCCCCATTCGGGGTGTCCCCTAAGCGGAGGAGCCACCAATTCAAACTTGATATCTATTTAAATGATAACTAGGAAACCTAAAATTTAATCATCTCAAGCACAAAATAACTCACACTAATCTGAAAGATTACTCCACAAAGCATAACATATGCAACCCAAGTATCTTAAGATCATACAGCATTTACATAACATCTCTTAACCAAGGTCTCGATGAGGTGGAAACTATATGTACAACCATACACCTAATCTATTACAAAATAACTTCATCTAAAATATGATCTTCTGCCTTTCACCTTGACCTGTCTAGGAAAAATAAGGATAATGAGAAGGGTGAGTCTTAAGGACTCAATAAGGAAAATACATAATAGAAGTTGGAGAGAATAATAAATTGCAACAACAAATAACGAGACCTTTTGATAACAATTCAAATGATTAACTCATAACTAACATGAATCAATTTTGAAACTCAAAAGAACACGAAACATATAAACATTTAGCAAACCTGTTGGCATCCTTCCTTATTGCTCCTTGATCAATATAAGATAACACTCAATAACATGAAATTTGAACACAAACTTCCCAAAGACATCCTTATGGGTGGCACAATACAATGCCAACAAATACCAATTCACTTTCAAGCAATAACAAGAATGATATTCAATAATGGTCAGGAAGGCCTATTCCAATAACAAGATACGTGAACAATTAGGAGAACTATTAACACAATTAGGTCTATTAGACCATTTCAATATCGCTTTCATAATCATTAAGATCAAGAGGGTGAGCCAACAAGGCCAGGGTACAAGGGACAAAAATATGATGACATGAAGAGAGTGTCGGGCACCGAAACAACCAAAAATATATTTTATGTCAAAGAATAACTCTCACAGGGGTGTTCTAATTAGATATCAAACAATAACCCTTATAGGGGAGCTTAATTCAAATAATAGATATCAATTTATAATTTCAAACACATTTTAGATTTCAAACAAATAGAGCATGGTATAGAAATAGAAAGCCTACACAAGGTTTGTCACAAATAATAGATAGATAGGAAAGGTGCCAGATTAACAAATCTTCACCTCTAAAAACCTCAAAAGGTAACTAAAGTCAATGGCCTACTAATCCATAGTTTCTTGCTCCTCATCACTAACCACAAGAGTGATTCATTTATCAAAACCCATATTCAATTAGGATAACCCTCAATAATCATAATTCGCTACATACTATATGTCCAAGATTAATAACTACCAAGTAATTCAGTATTAGAATTCGCATGAATTATCATCTAGGAAATACACCAATAATGCTACCAGCTTAATAAATTACAAGGTTCTTAACGATACGAGAAATAGATATAATCAATTTAGTTCCATATTGATATTCTAAGCAGTGATAATAAGTTGATTAACTCAATAACCCAATTATTATCATTAAGGTCCAACTTTTTAGATTTAGGGTTTTTCTAACTCAATTAACCCAATAATTCCCCAATTATCACATTTAATACAATTCTAGGGTCCAAAAATCTAACATCAACCATGCGTGAAACATTTGTACTATCTACTAAAATTTGGAATCGATTTTTCAAAAGTACAAGGCTTACAGGTGAATGAAAACATATAAAAACCCTAATGTAAAAATTGATCTTTTACCCAAAAACACACAATCAAGACCTCAAAATCACAAACTGATTTTACAACCACGACCACAATGATGAGGAGAAGTTTTTATTTGGGCGCCGCCAACGTGTCGCTACCAGTTGCTGCCATCTGCTGTTGCCAAAAAATGTCAAGACCACTACTGTTTACTTTTTTTCTTTCTCCTAAATCCAATGGTGTTTTTAGTTTGTAGTTTCAAGGCAAGGAAGACCTTCAACTATGCCCCAAATGCTTCAGCTCCACCTTTTCGCATCCATGCCTGTAAGCTCGATTTCTATCATTGTTGCTACTATACTCTTCCATGCAAGGCTAACAACTTACTCCCTAAACCAAGGGCTTCCAAAAATGCGGCCCAAATCGCCCCTTCGATGCTACTCGACTGTGGATCACCGCCCATCAACTACAGCCAATTTTTTGGGTTTCCAAAATCATGGAGTTTCAGTGTTAGGTTTGTGTGTGTGTGGTGATGGGGTTGCTAAGGGTGGTAAGGGAGATGGTTGGTGAGGTCGGGTGGTCATGAAACCCACCAGGAATGGGGGTTGCCGATGAGGGTGAGTGAAGAGAGAAAAGAGAGAAGATGGTACAATAATAGTGAAGAATGGAGAAGGTGGTGAAGATAAAGACATGTGTCTTCTTTTATAAAATTCAATTTTTAAATTTTGCAATTTTAGTCCTTAGTTTTAACAAGTTATTCAATTAAGTCCTTGGTAGATATTAAGTTAATCAATTTAAGTCTTCTACTTAGTAAAATAACATTTTCACCCTAGTTGACTAAGGAAATTCCATGCAAGCCCCAAGGTTTTAAATTTTTGTTCAATTAAGTTTTCAAAAATTACAAATTGGCCCCAAAAATTTAAATAAAATAATAATATAAGGAATAATTAAATTTCACAAAAATAAAAATAATAAAATTTAAATTCTCTAATCATAAAATTTTGGGGTGTTACAATGATGATGATGATGATGATGATGATGATGATAATAATAATAATAATAATAATAATAATAATAATAATAATAATAATAATAAATGTTAAGTTAATCTATTAATATTCAATTTGAGTGCACAATGAATATTGGTATTTTACTAAATATACAATTTTTATTTAATAAAATTTGTTTTCCATTGATCTTTTAAAAATTTATTGATATAACTTTTTATATGTTGTGTATTTGCACTTTTATTCCTCCAATTATAATTTCAAAATTTTATGTGTTGATAAATTTTAAAATCTTGCCTTTAATACATGCCTTTAAAATCTTGCCTTTAATTCATGCCTTTAAAATTTTAAAATTTTAAAATTTGGCCTTTAATCAGCCATCATTGCCTTTAATACCTAAGAATAATTGATGTACCATAATTTAGTTAATAAAATTTTATTTTTTAATCATCCATTACTGCCTCTCTATATTTAATTAAAAAAATTGCTCGTTACTGCCTTTAATTAGCCGTTATTGTCTCTTTATATTTAGTTCAAAAAAATTTACCTTAATTTAATATTTCCTAAATTATAATTTTATACCATAAATTGATATTTTAATTAAGTTAAGTTCCTTAATCTAAGCTCATAATCCCTACAATATAATAAAAATAGCCAAACATGCAATACACTAATATTTAAAGGTACAAAAATATTTTGTTGCTTTGTCTTCACCTCTATAGGATTGTTTGCTTGGTAGTTAAATTTTTTTTTGTTTTTTGCATGTATTTTGTAATTTTTTATATAATTTACTAATATTATTAAATTTTTGTGTTTATGAGCTATGTTAATTTATGAAAGGAATTCGAAGCCTTGATTTTGTGGTAACTTAAAATTTTATTTTTTATTTATTGCTTTTGGTCGATTTTTTTTACTTTTTTCATATTATGATTTTCCTTTAACCCATGATTTATTTGTTTCTTATTAGTTTCTTAGCCAGATGTTCTAAGAATATTTCATTAATTTACATAATTATGAAATTTGAAAAGTAATTTTTCGTGCAACTTAACAATATTATGAAATAGTTATTTAGAGGACCCATAAAAGTTATTTTTTTCTTATATTCATTTTATTTGATTTTATTCTTTTCAAAAGAATTTATTTGTTTTCTATTGTTGAAGTAAAAGTGTGGGAGATTGTCCTACAAGTAATTTAAACCAAAACTAACCAAAAATATGCAATTCAAATATATTTAAAGATACAAAATCATTGTCTTTCTTTTTTCTTCACCTTTGTAGGATCATAAGCTTGGTGAGTTAGACTCTCTCTCTCTCAACAATGCATGTATTTTGTAATTTACATGTAATTTTCTAATTTTATAAATTTTTATATTTAAAGCACAAGTTAATTTATAAAGAAAATTTGGAGTCTCAATTGTGTGGTAAGTTATTTTGTTTCTACTAACTACATAAATTTTTCTCATTGGTTGATTTTTCTACCTCTTTTTTGTGTTATGAATTTACTTTAACATGTGGTTTGTATATTTTTATTATTTTGTTGATTTGATATTTTCATGGAAACATATAGATTATCTTTTTATGATTAGATTAGATATTATCAAAATTAAAATTATGAAATTATTATCAACTTACATGGTAGCAACTTAAGTTGGAGTTTTGAGAAATAATTGGAACCATATTCTATCTTACTAAAAAATATCTGTTAATAGTTTATTTTTAGTAATTGTCAGAACAAGTGATTTAAAGATAGAGTTTATTTTTATTAGTAATATTAAAAGATTAAAAACAAAGAATTTAGGTTAAAATCATTAGATATCTTAGAAGATCTATTATTTGAGATAAGGGTGAATTACATTCACCTCCCCTGAGATTTGGCGCAATTACAAAAAAACCATGGTTGTTTTGAAAATTGCATTTACCCTCCTAAACTTTATTGCCATCCAACGTTTCAACCCAGCTGTTAGTTGCCATTAGGGTTTTACCAAACGACAATAAAAAAATTTGGATAAAATTCCAAATATGCCCTTAGGCTAACTGATGACATTTTTGACACGGTTTGACTTTTTTTAGTGTACACAAATACCCTCATGAATGCTATTGTAAGATATTTGAATTCGTTAAGGGTGTATCTGTTATTAATTTTTTTTTAATTTGAGGTCTTAATTGTAATAAAACAAAGAAGAATCTAGGCTAACCATTCATTGTGTTGCCTATGTACTTGCTCACACTCACATGTTTCTTTTATTTTCTTGCCAAAATAATATGATTTCATCATGGAGCACATAATCTAGTAAATTGGGGACATTAAAATACAGAAAAGAGAGGCGCAAAAGGCAAAATTGTTGGAAGAAAATATCAAAATATTAGGGACCAAAATTGTACTTATTACTATTAAATAAAAAATATTAAATATAATTAATTAAAAATATTTATTGACCAAAAAATAAATAAATAATTAAAAAGAAGGATAAACAAAGAATTTATTAAAATTTATTCTTTAAAATTATTTTTAATTAATATGTTTTAGGACTAAAACATAAAATTAGCATTTTAAGTTATATACTTAATAATATATATTAAATAACAAACATTTTAAATAATTACTTGAATATATTTATTGATTAAAAAGTAAATAACCAAAAATTCAAAAGAATGATAAGTAAATAATTTATTAAAATTTATTCTTTCAAATTTATTAAATAAAAAAAAAAAAGAAGACCCATCTCAGCCGAGGAGCTAGCCATTGACCATAACTGGGCCACAATAGGCCACTGGCCATGGCAGCAAGTAGCTGGCGATCTAGTCATGGCTAGGTAGCATCACGGGATAGAGGTAAGGCTTGGGTGGTGGTGGTGGGTGATGGGTGGTGTATTTTATATATATATATATATATATGTATGTATATATGTATGCTTTTATTGTATAATTACATATATAAGTTTATATATGTACCTTTATATCATAGTTAGATAATGATTTAGGTTTTTATTTTAATTAATTATTTTATTTTTAATAATAAATAAATTTAATTAAATTATTAAAGCAATTCACTCTTAAAATTATTAAAATTATTTTGTATAAGATAATATATTTAAATGTTTAGTTTCTATTTTCACTTATTTTATTTATTTATTGCTAAATTTTAATAAATTATTTTATATATGTTTACTATTTTATCATTATTAAATATGTAACTCAAAGTTAATAGAAATATATTATCTCAAAATTATATATTTAAATTTTTAAAAAATTGAAGGTGATAAAAATATATGAAATAAATCCTCATAAATTCAAAAATATTACAAATAGGTCCAAAGGTTTTTTTATTTTTTTTATTTTTATTGGATTGGCACTTGGTCATTTTACACTTTCTACATTGTAGTTTGAAAATTCGGGGGGTAAATGTAATTTTCAAAACAACGATAATTTTTTGATAATTATGCCAAATCTCAAGGGATATAAATGTAATTCACCCTTGAAATAAAGTGACAACAATGTCTTAAATTTATTTCTCATAGTTGGATATGTAACTTCTATTATCAAATTCTTTTTTTAAGTGGGTTTTTTTGTTAAACTATAAGTTACTAAAAACTATGCATAATAGCTGAGTGTGCATCAACTAAATATTGGGTTTTTATCTTTTTTGCTAAAAACACTTTCTCATATTTCTTATAAATTAATTTATTTTCCTTTGAAAGAATTTTAAAAATAATCTCTTCAATTTTGAGTATGCAAATAAAATGGGCCCTTTTTTTGGTGGGGTGGGGGATATCAACTCAAAAATAATAGTAATGAAATGCGCAATAACTCAAAAATTAATAGTATCAAAACAAAGTAACTCAAAAAAAGATACCCATTTTTCCCCCTTTTTCAAAAATTGGTATATTGAATGCAAGATAAAACTATCTTTATCTAAAATTTATTAAAGTAGTTAATCAAATTTTAGTATACTTGCACTAGATTGATTGAAAGACAGCAGTGATCATATAAATACTATAGTTTTTTATTATATGTGACCGATGTATCTATAAAAAAAAAGAACTAAAAACTATTTTCACTATTGGTGCATAGGCAGACTGTGATAAAATCAAGCTTTACTTATTAGGTTGGAATTTTGAGGAATAGTTGGAACAATAAATTTTTACTAAAAAATATCATTTATCCATGACTAATGATGTTTGCAATAGTAATAAGGCACTAAATGTTGAGTGGCTAATTGGTTTAGTGATATCGTTCTCACATTTATATATGCCCGAAGTTGGTGAACTTTAATTAAAGGCATACATGCGTGTAAATACTACTACTAGCACTATAATAATAATTGCTATAGATATGGCATTTCTTCATTTATTTTGTTGGTTCCAAACAATGTAATATTATAATCTATGCTTATAACAAAAGAAAAAATTATCTCAGGATGGCGGGTATTTTTTATAGTTCTTAAATTTAACCAATCTTTAAAATTAAATCTGATTATAGTTTCTAGCTAGCCACGCATTTACATTGTGCATGTTAATTTAATTCCCTTATTTTAAGTTCAATTAATAAATATATTTCAGTTTTTCTTCAAATATAATTTTATTCTTTTCTCGCATTTTATTATCCATCTCTATAATGTTACAAACATATACATCAACTCAAAAATAATAGTAACGAAATGGGCAATAACTCAAAAAGTTGGGGAACTTTAATTAAAGGCATACGTGTGTGTAAATACAACTACTACCACCATAACAACAACAACAAAAACAACAACAATAATAATGATGATGATCTTTATAATCAAATGTAGTTAAGGCATTTTCATCTACATTATCAATAGATATGTTTGATGTAATATCATAATAAGAAGGTTAATTAGATCCTTCAACCATAGTTTTTGAAGAATTCTCTGATGTATTAAGATCCATTTGGTTTTGTTTAAATTGTAAAAACTCTTTATAAAGAGGATCATTACGGAGAGGTTCATCACTATCCGAGAAGTTCGTCAATGATTGAGAAATAGAGGAAGCTATAAGCTTTTGCTTACCATGTTGGAGTATAACTCCTTTTCTTCTTCCTCCTCTATTAAAGGGAGGATTTCCTCTACCACAACCCCTATTTTGAATCATATCATTCTTGTGAGTATTCACGAGTAAGAAAGTTAGGAAGGCTATTATTAGTGCCTTTTTTATAAATAATTTTAAAATCAAATGGCGCTAAATAAGCTTGCCTTCTTGCAAACATTTGTTTTGAAATATTACTGTTTAATATCTTTATTAAACATGAAGTTAGTAGCTTGACAATCAGTTTTTATTATGAAAAATTGATTATATAAATAATTTTGAAATTTTAATGCACATTTCACAAAGGACAAAATTTCTTTTGCAGTAGGAGCATAATTTTTCTAGCTTTTATTCCATTTACCAGAATAAAACCTTATTAGATTTTCTTGCTTAGTAGTAGGATTAATTTGTTTTAGGATTACTCCAAATCCTAAACCAGAAGCATCAGTTTCAATTATTTTTTCCCAATGGGATTTGAAAGCATTAAACAAGGTAGTTGTTTGACTTTCTTTTTTATTATTTGAATAGTTTTTGTATGATAATCTATCCATGGATTTGGAATTTTCTTTAATCTATCATATATGATGGTGGTATCCTTAGCAAGATTTGAAAATAAGGGAAATATAATTAAGACTTCCTAAATACCTTTGAAGTTGGGTTTTGTCTAAAATCCTATCAGGAAATTTAGATGTAAATTCAATACTTCTATGGATAGGAATTATTTTTTCTTTTTCTATTAAATGACCTAAGAATTTAACTTCGGTATGAAAAAGAGACATTTTGGGTCTAGATATAACAAGTCCATTTTGAATAATTATTTGTTTAAAAATATTTAAATGTTTAAAATGATTTTCAATCTCTTTAGAGAATACTAAAATATCATCAATATAAACAATTATAAAATTTCTATAAGCATTAAAAATATCATTCATAATTTTTGAAAATTTTGAAGGTGCATTCTTTAGTCCAAAAGGCATAATATTCCCTTCATATTGTCCAAATGAAACATTAAAAGCTTTTTTATATCTATCAAATTCATATATATGAATTTGCCAATAAACAAATTTTAAGTCAAATTTTGAAAATATGTTGGCTTCATAAAGCCTATCAAGAAGATCCTTTTTTATTAGGTATAGGATGTCTAATGCATTTTAAAACTTTATTAAGAGGTTTATAATTTATCACCAATCTTAGTGCTCCTCCTTCTTGTTCAGCATGTTCATTAACATAACATGCTATACAAGATCATGGAGATTTGGTTGGTCTTATTAAATTGTTTTGTAATAATGACTCAATTTCTTTTTTAACAAAATTCCGAAAATTCTGAATTCATTTGACAAGGTCTAGCCTTCGTCGGAATTTCACTATTATTAAAAGTACCTTCATAAGGAAGATTAACAATATGCTTTTTTTCTATCCCAAAAAGCATTTGGATGTTCATTACAAATTTGTAAAAAAAATTGGTTTTCTAATAGAGAAATTTTTTTCTTTTAATTTAGGATTTTGAAGCTTTTCTTCAATAGTAAGACTTAATTTCTTGTTTTAAGAAATTAATTTGAAAAATTTTTTCTTTAAGAAAATCTTCAATTTGATAAAGAACTCTCGAAAATGGTTCTGCAATAAATTGAAAATATAATTCTTTATTATCATAGGTCCCTATAAATCCTTTTTCATCTATTCATTTTAAAGGATATACTTTTTTAAGAAAGGGTTTCCAAGTATAACTTGATTAGAAATATTTTTAACCAAAAGAAAGTTGGTAGGAATGCAATTTTACTTTTGCAATCAAAAGCTTGTGGGAGCTTAAAACAAATATCAAGTTTTTCTCCATTAGCAAACCTTAAAATTTGTGAAGTTTTTTCAAAATACCTAGTAGGTATTAAACTTTCTAAACACAATTTAAGTTTGCTCTACTATCTACAAGAGTAGTAAGTTCTTGTAAAAATTTATTATCAATTAAAAGTTTTATTTTAATAAACCACTTTTGAGATGTTATCGTCTCTAGTGTTGAAAGAAAATTATTATTAAAAATTTCTATTGACAAATTATCAAAAATATTTTCCATTTGAGGATTATTTTCATGAATAATTGTTTGTTTTCCTTGAGAAATTTCAATTCTTTGGATTCTATTTTCTAAATTTCTATTATAATTTTTTATTTCAGAAATTTCTTTCTTAAGGTTATTAACATATTGAACCAGATCCTGTACTATGGTAGGAGTTTCAATCTTTTGTTTTTGTCTCAAAAGATTATAAACTTCTACCATAGTATATGGTTCTTGGTTATTATGGAATTTATTTTCTAAAACTTTTGGATTAGAAGAAGGAGTATTTTCCATTTGATCAATTATTTTTTATCTTAAAACTGGGTCCTTTATAAATTTTAGAAATTCAAAAAGACTATCATTAATTAAAACATTTAACTCAGAAAATTGAGAGAGTATTTCATATAATTCTCCTTTTTTTTGAATTACTATCTTGCTTTAAGCAAGAATCCTACTTATTATAGGGTTATCCTTTTTTACAAGGATCACAATCTAATTTAGATTCTAAAGTATCAATGGATGCACATTTGTTGGTATTTTCATCTTCTAAATTAGATGATGATTCTTCTATCTCACTTTCTGAGGAAGAGTTAAGCATTAGTTTGCAAGAGGATTCTTTAAGATCTTCACCAATATTATGATTATTAATCTTCTTCTTTACTTTATATTTATCAGCATAATGACCTATATGACCACATTTCCAACATGCATTATGTCTCTTTTTAAAATTCTTTCTAAAAAAATTTATTATCTTTATCTTTCTTCTTTTTATGAAAATGGTTTTTCTTGTTTATATGATGAAAAGATTTTTCAAAACAAATTTCGTTTTTCTTTTTACTAGTGGAAGGGTGGTCCATACTAAACTGTCCACAAAATTGGCCAAGTTGCCTTTTTTCAGAAATATTATGTTTCTTTATTTGTTGATTGAGCTTAATTTCATTACAAAGAGCAAGTCCTTCTTGTATGTATGTACCTATTAATTTCTCATAAGTGAATTTATTATAATCAATATGGAGTTCATTTTTTCTGAGGGTTTTCCTAACTCTTTCAGCAAAAACAGAAGGAAGACTATCTATAAACTTAGACTTCTAATGAATATTATTAGACTCAGGAAGTTCCATAACTCTAGAAAGGAAAGTATCTTTATACCACATAAATGTGGCGAGAGTATGACATTTAAGACCATTCAATAAAGTCCTAATATTCTCTAAGTTGTCTAGACATCTACCAGTAAAATGTTCTATAATATTGACGACTAGAGGATAAACATCATTTTCAGAAGTATTACTACCACTTTCAGCTTTTACAGTATTTAAAATCTTAATTCTATCAGACTCAAACAAATAGTTATCCCAACAACTTTTAAGTTGGCCAATAAAACCAACAATTATCATATTAGCAATAGCTTTATCTGAATAATTATTAGTTTTACAAATGGTGCTATACATAAGCATCCTGTGGACCAGATTATAAATTTGTCTTTCAGTAAATCCATCTATATTCCATTCATATATGTTTTTGTCATTATAACAATTATTAACTACATACTCCTGTTCTTTATGAAGAATATCCTATGGAGTAGGATGCAAATAATAATATAATCGCATCATAGGGTTATCAGCATATTAATAAACTTCATCCTAAATATTTTGTTTATAAGCATCAGTTTCAATACTGGAAGCTATATTATCTTCAAATTCTTTATTAAGAGTTGAAAGTTTCATATTTGAAAATTGCTTATTTATAATTTCCTCTAATTCAGTCATATTCCTTAATTTGAAATCATGGATTTCAAGAGGAGGTTCAATTGTAGGAGTAGCAATAATTTCCTTGGAATTAGATTTATCTAAAATTTCCTTAGGAACATTTTTAAATATTCTCTTAATTTATTAATATAATGCATTAATTCTTCTACTCTTTTATGAATGTAGTAAATGTTTTCTCCTAAAACATTTAGGTAAAGATTTTCATAATTACCTTGTTTTAAAAGAAGATTAATTTGACGAGTAGTCAAAGACAAAGTTTCATTTTCAAATAACTTTTGAAATGCAGAAAATTGTAATTTTTGTCCATCTTTTTCAATATGAAAAGGATTTTGAGGGGGATAAATATCCTTCAAAATCTATCCATCTAAAAGGTTATAAGTTCTTTCGATGACAAAAATATAATCCTCTACATAAGTGGTTATAAACCAAGGAACAAAAGGTATTAATTGATTCTTTTTAATAATGAATTTATAAAATTCATTTTGAACATATAATTTTTCTTTAGCTGAAAATGTGTTAAAAAAATATTTTCTGAAAGGTTCCCATCTTTCTTTATTAAATTTGAGATTTATTAATTTTATTTCTGGGGATCTAGGACTAAAATCATATTTTTTTAAATTCATTAAATTTTTTTTGTTTTTATGAAGGTCATTACCTACATGAAAATCCACCTTAGATATAGTAGGATCTATGGATCCTTCACTAGTATTATCTTGAACTCCTTGAACTATATTAGTTTTAGGAATTCTTAATTTTCCAAATCTAGTATTTAAAGAATTATCTTTTCTAGAATTTTCTTCTTTAGATAATTCCCTAATTCTAGATGTAGATGCCCTAGAAGGGGTTTCAACAATATAATCAAGTGAAGCAATATGAGAAAAAGTAGAACTAGACCTAGTTAGTCTAGATCTAACAAATCTATGTAAGGATTCTAAGATATTATTATTAAATTGTATTTGAACAGATCCTTCAGGAGTCTATATTATACTTCCAACATTATTATTGATAATAGGCTGTGGAGGAACAACTTGTTCAATAATCTAATTTTTAAGAAATACAACTTCTTCCCATTTAATGGGTCTTCTAACAGTAACATTAGATTTAGAAAATTTTGATTCTATAAGAATAGTTTCTTGATTAGGTTTACTAATCATTTCACACATTGGATTCAATGTATGAAGAGGCTTATAATAATAATTGCTATAGATATTGCATTTCTTCATTTATTTTCTTAGCTCCAAACATTGTAATATTATAATCTATGCTTATAACAAAAGAAAAAATTACCTCTTGATGGTGGGTATTTTTTATAGTTCTTAAATTTAACCAATATTTAAAATTAAATCTTATTATAGTTTCTAGCTAGCCACACATTTACATTGTGCATGTTAATTTAATGCCTTTATTTTAAGTTCAGTTAATAAATATATTTAAGTTTTTCTTCAAATATAATTTTATTCTTTTTTCCCATTTTATTATCCAACTCTATAATGTTACAGACATATACATCAACTCAAAATTAATAGTAAAAAAATGGAAAATAACTCAAAAAGTAACAGTAATGAAACATACTAACTCAAAAATAGAACCATCTTTTTTTTTCCCCTTTTTCCCTTCAATTTTGAGTAACTAAATGGGCCCATCCTTTTTTTTTCCTTTCTAAAAAATCGGTATATTGAATGCAAGATAACTGTCTTTATCTAAAATTTATTGAAGTAGTTGATCAAATGTTAATACACTTGCCCTAGATTGATTGAAAGATAGGGGTAACAATATAAATACTATAGTTTTCTATTATATGCGAATGATATCTCTATAAAAAAAAAAAAAACCTATTTTCATTATTCATACATAGGCAGACTATGATAAAATCAAGATTCACTTATTAGGTTGGAATTTTGAGGAATAGTTGGAACAATAATCTTTTTTACTGAAAAATATCATTTATCCATGACTAATGATGTTTGCAATAGTAATAAGGCACTAAATGTTGAGTGGATAATTGGTTCAGTGATATGCTTCTCACATTTATATATACCAAAAGTTGTTGAACTTTAATTAAAGGCATGCATGTCTGTAAATACTACTACTACCACCATAGTTTTCTATTATATGTGAAGGATATATCTTTAAAAAAAAAACTATTTTCATTACTAGTACATAGGCAGACTATGATAAAATCAAGCTTCATTTATTGGGTTAGAATTTTGAGGAATAGTTAAAAAAATAATCTTTTTTACTAAAAAATATCATTTACCCATGACTAATGATGTTTGCAAAAGGCACTAAATGTTTGAGTGGCTAATTAGTTCAGTGATATCATTCTCACATTTATAAATGCCCCAAAGTTGGAGAATTTAACCAATATTTGAATTTAAAGTTGGGCCAAATTGAAAGAATGGGGCCAATTTAAAGTTGGCTAAAACTTCAAAGGATCCAACTAAAAGTGGTGGAAAGATTTAGGGGTTAGATTGTAAATTTGAAAAATGGCTTTATATATATGGTTAAGGACGGGATTTTGTCAAATTCTCATTTGCACACCTCGACTCTACCTCTCCTACCCATGCCTAAACCCAACCATAAAACCTAAATCTAACACCATAGGCTTACTTTACTTGACGAGGTGAACATGTCCATACCTTAAACTCACCAAAACACCGAACATATCACTGGAAATAAAGAAACAATGTCGGCAGTTGTTTCAGGGTGGTGGGTTTTGCCGTTTCAACAACTGGATTGAGAAATTTCTTGGAGGGTTTTAATGGGCTCAATGGGGAGAATCTATTGATAGGTCCAATTCTAATTTTAGGTGATTGGTGACTGAGTCATTGAATCAGCGACATGTGGTGGTGCTAGGGTTTTACCGCGGCTTTGAATGGCCAATCGACTGACGTGTTAGCGTCGGAATCAAAAATTGAATGGGGCATTTTGATTGCCATGACAAGAAATGTCTTCCAGTGTGCCAACTCTACCTCTGGCAATGGGGCACAATCGGCGTCGTGGTAGCAGCCTAATAGAAAGCTCATATTGTGATTTTGAGCTCATTTGAGCTATCCCCGACTTTAGATTGGATCTTGGTTTGATCTAATTTCAGTAAATTTCAATAATCAAATTTTAATTCTATTAAATTGCTGGATGTAATTGAATTTTTGGATCAAGATAAATTATGATATTAACTAAGATTATTAAATTATAGTTTGGACCAAGTTATGGATTAATCTTATAATTACTATAGTGTTGAACTCAATCGACTTGAAGAGATTATTATATTACTATTAGGACCTTAAATAAGATTTTAACAACTTGTTTACCGACTTGTTGAGTTAAGGATAGGATATATGATTATCTTAAACATTTGAGTGTAACATGGAACTTAAGAACTATGACTAAACAAATAAAGTTACTAAAGAACTTGATAAGGATGTTTAAATACGTTAAAAATTATGATTCAAAAATTAACACAATGTTGGTTTAGATTATTTTATTCTTAACTTTAAATTGATTAGGAAACAAAGACATGGACTTATCATACCCAACCATTTTAAGCACTTAGATATGAAACAGAAACTAGCGAAATTATGTCAAAATAACCTTAACTCCTATAAAGACATTAACTATATTTGTACATAAGATTCAGAAGATTGATAGGATGATAACTCATGTTATCTTATGATAGTGCTTGATTTGACTAGGAAGTCAGGACCTAAGTGACTATACAACTAGGAATTCCTTTGCATTTGCCAAGTGAGGTTTATATTAGCTTTCCTTGCTAGGGAAAGAACCTATATTTAGTAAATATTATACTATTGCTTGTTTATTCTTGCATTGAAACAATGAAATTGAATCATTGTTCCATACTGTTCTATTTCTAATATATTTATCTTTGAACTCTTGCATTTTGACTCTTGCTTTGCCCTCGAGGTATTAGCTAAATATTTTTCTTGACTCCTTTCTCAGATATTACCCTTGAAAAATTATTTAAAAATAAGATATTTTGAATAGCAATGTTTACATCTGAGGAACATTGAAAAGCATCATTTGAAATTGAGAATTTTCTGATGATCTCACCTAAATGGAATTCTAATTTGACAACGGAACCACAATTTGACCATTTCAATCTTGAACCAATTGCAATGTTTTATGATGTTGACTTTGAGATAGTTTTGAAAACTAGTTATTGGTTTATGTTGGTTGTGGAGGCCGCATTAGCAGCCCTTAATACTCTAGTTGTGGAGGTCGTCTCTACCAACCCATAATATAATGGTTGTGGGGGCCATCCTATTGGCCCGTGATTACTCTATAATGGTTGTGGAGGCCATCTCCACTGGCCTATGTTTGTATATACTGGAAACAGAGGCAACCATGTTGGCTGACCCATGGTGATAGAGATAATTAGGCTAAGTCGCCCATTATTATACGTTGGTCATGGAAATTATCTTGCTAATCAGTTTGTAAGTGATTTGTGATTTATTATGTTCCACATGGCAATTGTGGCAAAAAGCTCAAAGTGAAAATATTTTTGTGCAATCAATTTTATTAAATGTGTATATACAATCAATTTTTTTAGACGCTATTGTACGAACAGTTTTATAAGATTGAACTTATCCCTGAATTTTGAATCCAAGTCTATTATGAAATGTAATTATACACATGATTCTTTACACTAATGCAATTCTTGAGTTCTGCACCTGAGATTTCCCACGCTATGTACTAAAACTTGAGAGGTCTCTTCACTGGTATGGGATGACATTGGGTTAGCTCGTGATTTTTAACTTTATTCTCCAAATTCCATGTGCTTTAATTATTTATACTCGAAATAAATGTTGTTCTTATATACATATATTGTACGTCATAGATCATGTCCATGTATTTTGATCATTACCTCACTAAGTCATTCAAACCTACCCTCCTTGTACTATTTCTTTCTATTCCTTATCCTAGATAAAGACAAGTGACGAGGATAGAGTAATCGAAACAACACATAAGGATAAGGTAATGAAAGTGGTAGAAATTCTAAGTGTGATTTTTTATATTTCGATTTATAGTTGAACCTCTATTAGATGTCACTTGTTGAAATTAAGTACTTTGAATTTTCAGAAATGCCTTTTTTTGTTATTTAGAAAGCTTATGATATAGAATGGGTAGCACCCCAGATAAGAGCATGCGCCTCTCATTCAAGGAATTACAAAACTAATGTGAATAAAATAATAATTATAATTTATCATTGTTTTACTTAAAATTTCTTATCAAATACTTAAAAAACTTATAATTTCAAACTTCTATTTTTTCACTTTTTGTTTATGAATTTACTTTAATTAGTGGTTTGTGTATTTTCATTATTTTGTTGGTTCGACGTTTTGGTGGAAACCTATAGATTATCTTTTTATGATTTAATTAGATATCATCAAAATTAAAGTTATGAAACTATTATCAATTTACATGGTAACAATTTAAGTCTCAATTTTGAGGAATAATTGGAACAATATTATATTTTACTAAAAAAATATGTTTTAATAGTTTACTTTTAGTAATAGAACAAGTTATTTAAAGATAGAGTTAATTTTTATTAATTTTAGGTTAAAATCATTAGATATCTTATAAGATCTGTTATTTGAAATAATATGACTACAATGTCTTAAATTTATTTCTCATTGCTAGATATGTAACTTCCATTAGCAAATTCTTTTTTTAAGTAGGTTTTTTTTGTTAAATTATAAATTACTAAAAAATTGTGCATAGAAGCTAAGTATGCATGAACATAATAATGGGCTTTTGTCGTTTTTGCTAAAAACACTTTCTCATATTCTTATAAATTAAATGTGTATATAGCCAAGCATATGTAAGTCAAATTTAATTATCATGTCTTGCATGAGTTAAAACCCTCCAGCAGTAGTTTATATTAAGAATAATTTAAACACACAGTTTACTATTTATGATGAATATTCATCTTTTTTTTCAACTCTATAAGATCATTTTATTTGTGATTTAAACTTTATTTTTTTGAAAATGTAGTTATTTTATAATCTTCATATTATTTTTCTAATATTTCTAATTTTATATTTGTGCTCTAGAATAAACTAGAAATAAAATGAGTTGATTTTAGTATTTTTCTTATATGGTAGCAATGTGGATAAGTTAATTTTATCCATATTTTCCTTGTCAACATATTTTATATTTGTTATCCTATCAACATTTATTCTAACTATATGTTTACACTGCATAAAAAAAATTGCATTTTGTGATGGAAAAAATTCATTGCAATTTGTGATGGATTTTGCAATAGAATTTCCATCACAAAAATTTTGTTGCATAGCAAAAAGTTAAAAAAATTAAAAAAATTAAAAATGTAACACCCCTGAAAATCAAAATTCTATAGAGGATTTGGCCATGACAAGTCTGGCTGTTGGAGAAAACAGGGTAGATGTGTAAACTGTGGTAGTGACCAACACTATGTGAAAGACTGCCCCAAACGAAAATCCCCCACCACTGCAGACAAAGAAAAATAGGTGGCAAGAGCTAGAGAGAGGCCGAATATATGAGCTCGTGCCTATACCGTGATAGGGGAAGAAATGCTGGATCCTGACAAAATAACAAAAGGTATGATTTCTATATTCAAAATCCATGATAATGCCTTATATGATCTTGGTGTTTACTTTATTTCATAAATGTCGCACTTCCTTGAACTAAATATGTAACCTGAGATTAGGGTTTATTATTAAAAAAAGGGGGGGATAACTGAATACTCAGGAATAGTTCTAAAAGAAGTGAACTCATTACCCCACGTAAAAAAATCTATTTAATCTTCTGTGAGGATTAGAATGAGGATGTAAACATGAGACAGTGTGATGGATTGAAATGATAGAAGACTATGATTCTTCCATCACCTATTGCCCGAAAAGGCAAAAGTAGTGGCCATGCCTTGAGCCGATGGCCGGAATGGCACTTGCTTGAAGCAAAAGTATTAAGAAGCCTATGAATAGGTGATGTGTTGAAAATTAATACAAGAAATAGGATTGCAAAGATAAGTGCAGTCCAAATCATGAGATAAAATACAGCAAACCTATGTTAATGATCATTGGATACTGAAATAGAAGGAAACGTTGGAATTTTTGGAGAGTCGGAGTTCAATACCAAGATTCAAGGTATCTTTCTATTCCGAAAGAAAAGATTAGTGCTGGAAGAAAATTACTAGATAAGGCACCTAAGCCAAGACATGCGATGCATCTGAGAAGCAAGAAGATGTATTAGGACTTGAAGAAACACTTCTGGCAAAATGTAATGAAGAAAAAATATAGATCAACAGACTGAATCTACTTATTTTCAGCCAATGGAAATAGTACTCATATGAGAATTTGGGGACCAAATTCTCTTGGAGGGGGAGTCTGTAACACCCCTGAAAATCAGTATTTTGGAAATTGAGAATTTAGAAATTAAGATATTAATTGATTGGGTCTTTTGGGTTCGAAAATAATTGAAAGTGACTTAATTGCAAGATTTTAGAAAGTTTTAAGGTCAAGTTACAATTTACCAAGATTTGATTTGGACTTCTTAAAAGATTTTTGGGGTTTCATGGTGAATAATTATGGTCAAAGGGCTTGATACTATGCATTAAATTTTTTGGGGGCCTGATTGAAGAAAGACCAAACCTTGGGGACCTAATTGTATAACTTATAAACTTGGGAAGGGACCAATGTGAAATTTTTGGAAAAATTGGATTATAATCTTGGCAAAATCTGATTTCATCACTATTCCCTTTCTTTTTTCTTTTCTTCTCTTCACCATGACCACCATAACCACCCAACAAGCTTTCACCGGCAACTCTTTTCACCAAGCCAACCCAACCATCATTCTCCTCACACCTCCAACTCTTCGACAACACCACCCAGGCTTGACTGAAAGGCTTCCTCGATGAGCCAATGTGAGTGAGGCTGAAGCCAGTTCATGGTGGGGCAAGTGGGTTTGTGTTTTTTCGATGATCAAATGTGGTCTGAAGCTATGGTTTGGTATAGCTAAGTGAGGGGAGCACGATGAGGACCTTGCACGGGCGATCAGTGCAGCAGCGAGGACAAAAAATAGAGTTAAACCTGTTGAGGTGAAAGGTGGTGGCAGCATCTTTAGAGTGGATTTTGAGGGCCTTCCTGGCGTCAAAACTTGGAATAGAGTAGATATTTGGAATTAGGAGCTCAAAAGAAACATCTTGGTGGTGGTGGTAAGATTTTTCGGCGACGGCGGTGCTCCGATGACTTCTGAGCAAAATCTTCTTCTCACTCCGACGATCGCAGTGGTACCATTGGTTTGTGATTCCTAGGCCTCGTTAAGCATTTTTAGGTAACAGCATGTGATTAATTAAGCTTTAAGTGGTTGTACTTTAATACATATATAATTGCATATGTTGTACTTTCTTTATTTAGCATGTACCTTTGATAAGCATAGGATTTGGGATATATAGATATGCCTATATAAATATGGATTGTGATTGAGATGCCTATGCAAGGAGTACATATAAGTTAGTGGACCCGAATATTGCTACTATATGATAAATTGGAATAATTAAGATACGTGGACCATTTAGTGTGATTCTTGATAACGATATAAGGTTAAAATATGTAATTGAGGACTAGTTTAATTGCTATTATCAAATTTGATGTGGGAATCAAAATTTGTCAAGATAATTGCAGCTTTATTAGCCACTCTGGGCTAATAGTATCGTGTAAGCCTGTAACTATTATGTTAATTGATTAACTAGTGATATTGGGCTATTACAGGTTTATTTGTAATTAATAAGGAATATTAGAGTTGAATGAGGATTTGATTGTGATCCTATTCTGTTGAAATATGTAACGTGGAATTGAGACCTACAAAGTAGTAGGCTTCTGACAGCGATTATAGTTTATAAGACTATGGAGGTAAAGCTTCTTCCACTCTGGGTTATTGCTTGTATAAGCTTACTCGTGCTTGTTGGAAACCCCTGTGTGGGTCTATCATTTGGCCTTGTTATATCTATTGTTCTTGTGGTATAACCCCTATGAGGGTTAACTTGTTTAACTGTAACTATTCATGATTGTTTAAATCGCATTGATTGTTTATTTGAAATTTGTTCTGTATTTGTTATCTGATCTATACACCCCTGTGACGATTATCTATTGAGTTTGATTTTGAATTTTATCTATTCTAGGGCCCAGAACCTCTGTCTATTATCTGTATTTCTGATATCTATCTATCTTATATTTGTACAGTTATGTATCGTACCTATTGTCTTATAACATATCTGTCTATTTTATTTTGCACTTGCTTCCGTCTGTTGGTTATCTAATTATTTGCTATCCATTCATTTGGCTATCTATTACAATGTGGTTGTTATATAGGAGCAAAGGGACATTAATCTCTATTGTGTGCATGGGATAAATCATAAGCCCTGAACTCTCGAACAAGCATCGGGACATTAATCCTTGCTGTGTACATAGGATAAGCCGTAAGCCCGTACGACTTGGTTAAGTAACAGGACATTGATCCTTGTTGTGTACATAGGATAAGCCATAATCCGTGTGAGTTAGTTAAGTAATGGGACATTAATCCGTGCTGTGTACATGGGATAAGCCGTAAGCCCAGAACTAATGATAAGTGAGTCCGATAAGTCTATTATGTTTTTATCCGCTTTTCAACTATAATCTATTTATTTGTACCATACTCATGGAGCATCAAGGGTAGTGAAATTCTTGGTTTAGATCGGGCTATTGTCCAGGTCGAACGAGCCGTCTATATTTTCTTCCAAACTGATTCTATTAAGATAGACCATTCCTCCCGAACAAATCCGATTGAGACAATCCTAGGCCATTAGAGCCAATAGTTGCAACCCCTGAGCTAGTACCTCTTGTTAGCTTTGAATTTGTTAATCCCTAAGGTTGTTCCTAACTATCTGTACTTAACTCATTTGTAAAATGATGCTTGATTACCTGTATTCAATCTATTCCTATTCTTATTGTTAGTTAACAATTTGTTGGGTTGATCTTTTCCTAATGGATCCCTATTTTCTATATGATAAATATCCCTCACTAAGTCCTTTGAACTTACCTTCCCATTTCTTCTATATTTTCTCAGACAGGACTCAATAATAAGCTTGGACTTTGGTTGTATCACCAAATATAATTTTATATTAGAATAGCCATGTATATTTGCTAATAGGCATATTTAGGCAAGGTTTTGTAATTCTAGAGATGATGTGTTTTTTCAGAGACATTAAGGGTAGTTGGGATTGTACATATATGTGTATTAATCTTAAGAATAGTTTTTTGGTTATGAATGTTGTTGATAATGGTATCAATTAAGATGTAAATTCCACTACTTGATTTGTTATGATGTTGAAGGAAATTTTGGGCCTAATATTCTCGTTACAAGTTTTCATATAAGATTGAATTGTTTTGATATCTTAGCTTGGGGTTACTTGAGTGTGGTATCACAGAAAAAATATTTGTGAACGAAAAATTCATTGCATAACATAGTTTTGCAACGGATCCAAATCCATTGCAAAAGTGAAAAAATAAAAAATAAATAAATAATCCTAATTATTGAGTAGGGGAATTAAAGCCCTACCTTCTCTATTTCCCCACCCCAAACACATTTTTGAAAAGCAAACTCCCTTGTTCTTCTTCTTTTCTTTTTCTTTTTTTTCTCTTAAATGTTAAAATAGCTTGTTGGAGAGCACTAACGTCGGCCAGCCAACTAGCTTGTCGACACCAACTAGTCACGTCATAGCTAGTGCGCACCAGCCAGCCACACGTCAACTACAGGTGCTGTGCTCCAGCAGACCTACGCACTCCAACTATAGCACACCAATAGCAATTGGTGCAAATGGGTGCAACCAGCAAGTTGTTGGTCGCATAGCAGGCCGACCGCCAGCCAGAATATTATTTTTCTTTTTTTGAAACATTAGTTTTAATTTTTAAAAATGCTAATGTGTTGTTTGTTTAATATTTCAAGTTTGGAAATTTTATATTTTGCTCTATCTCCATTTATTAAGGTAATTCTCACAATTATGTTAAAATTTGATTATGTTTGATTATATTTTAGTTAAAATTTGACTATGTTTAATTATGTTTTAGTTAAAATATTTGATTTTGTTTTGGCTATCTCCATTATATTTTAGATAATTATCCAAGTTAGTTAATATTTGATTTATGTGTTAGTTAAACTCAAATAATGATTTATTTATTAGTAATATAATTTGATTTAGCATAAATAATGATTCATATGTTAATTAAAACTTGAGGTAAAATTTATATTCATATTAAATGTTGTTTTATTTGTTAAAGTTATGTTTTTATTTGAATTAAAAATTTTATTAGAATTTTGGATTGAGTTAAATTATATGGTACTATATATTGAATTATATTATAATTTCAAATTTTAATTTAATTTATGGAATTATGATTTATGATTAAATATGTGTATAAGACCCCTGACATTTGGCATTTTTGAGAAATAAAGATCTAGAATTTAAGATATTTAATTGATTGGATTTTAGGTCTCCAAAAATAAATAAAAAGGACTTAATTGTAAAAAATTTAAAAGTTTTGGGGTAAAAGTGCAATTGAGCAAGACTTGATTGGATCACATTTTCAAAATTTTAGGGTTGCATGGCTAATACTTTGGGTCAAAAGGTCAAATGTTAGGCATTAACTTTTTGTGGGGGCTTGATTGAAGAAAGGCTAACCCTAAAGGACTAAATTGAACGATGCAAAAATTTTTTGGGGTCAATTTGAGGATCCAGAAAAGTTCATTATATATATTTCGCATTTTCATACCTACCCTCATTATCTTTCTTCTTCTTCACTGAGAACCTTTCCTCTTCCTCCAGCGATCTCGCTAGCCATGGCCATCCTTGGTTATCCACTCTATTTATCTTCATCCCCACACCCTCAGCATGACAACCATACCCCATGCACACTCAAACTCCATTGATTCACTAAAAAGCATGAAGATCAAGGTTGACCATGGCAGAGTTTGGCAGACAATGATAGTACAAGCCTAAACTCAATCTTTAGGCACTGTTCCTAGTGGAAAAGCTATTAGTAACCTTGCTTGGCGATGAGACATGGCAGCAATGGTGGCGAAAATTTGGTGAACGGAGGTAGTGGCATAAGGTGGTACAGCCTCTTTGGAGATTTGATTGAGGGTTTTCCCAATGGCCGAACTTGAATCCAATTGGATATTTAGGTTGCTGGAGCTGAAAGGATTTTGTCAATGATGGTTCTAAAATTTTTCAGCGGTGGCAGATAACGGTATGGTGGCAGTGTTGAGGCAGATTATGTTCCTCGACCTAAAAATCACAATGATGGTTTTAGTTTGCCATTTTGGTGCCTCGATAGTTGACCTTAGGTAATGAAAGAAGAGGAAAATTCAAGTTTATAGTCATTATACTACTTTAAATTCTTCCAAGTATTGTATTATATCATGAAATAAGCTTAGTATATGAATTGTATATATATTATGAGACCATGCATGTATGGAATCTTGTACTTAATTGGCCCAAAAATGATACTATGTTGGGCATATTTGGTTAATTGAGGTTAATGAGCAAGAAACCCTTATTTCTATGGATTTTGGACTTAAGTGGAAGAATTGGATTAATTGAGCCATTTAGACTAATATTATTATTGATTTGGGATGACATTGTGAGGTTTAATATGTAATTAGGGACTGAATTATATTTCTTTAATGGAATCAAGGTGAATTATGGATATGTCTATTATAGTGGCTTAATTAGACATTTTAGGTTGATAGTACCAAATAAGTCCTAAAACTATCAAGTTAACCGATTAATTAGTGATTTTAGATTGATGATAAGCATAATAGTGATCATTGAGGTTAATTGTGGATTTTAACTAATTATACTTTTTTGGATTAGGTGACGTGGAATTAGGAACCGCAGACCAGTAGACTGCTAACAGTAATTGTAGTTTTTGAGACTACGGAGGTGAGGGTCTACCACTTTGGCCTCAATTATTCTTTTTGTTCTTGTCAAAAAATCCCTGTGAGGGTTAGATATGCTTGAAATGTACCTACTCGTATTTATTGAGATTTGTACTTGATTGTGTACTTACTTGTAATCAGTTACTAGACTTGTATACCCTTGTGAGGGGAGTTCTTGACTTCAAGTTTGTTCTTGCTTGTTCTGGCACTCAGAACTTTCGATTGTTATCTATTTTGTACTTGTTCATGTTCAGTACTACTTATTATCCTATCATTTATCTCAATCGATACTTGATATTATTCTGCACTTGTTCTCGTCTATTTGTTATTTGATTGTCTATTATCCATTTGTTTTGTTATCTGTTATGATTTGGGATTGTTATATGGGAATAAAGGGACGTTGATCCCTGTTGTGTTCATGGGATAAGCCATAAGCCCTGAACTTTTGGTTAAGTAATGGGTCATTATTCCCTGCTATGTGCATGGGATAAGCCGTAAGCCCAAAACTCTTGGTAAAGTAACGTGACATTAATCCATACTGTGTGCATAGGATAAACTGTAAGCCCAAAATTCTTGGTTAAGTAATGAGACGTTAATCCCTATTGCATGCATGGGACAAGCCATAAGCCCAAAACTAGTAATGTAAGAAAAATCTGATAAGTCTATTATGCTTTAATTTGTATTCGAACTGTAGTCTGATTATTTGTACCCTGCTTGTGAAGCAATAAGGTTAGTGAAATTTCTTGGTCTAAATTAGGCTATTGTTTAAGTCAAACAAACCTTCTGTATTTTTTTCCAAACTGATTCAGTTGAGATAGACCATTCCCTCTAAACTGATCTAATCAATATGATCCTGGGCCACTTGAGCTGACAATCACGACTCTTGAGCTATTACCTACTAATAACTTTGAACTTGTTAATGCATGTGATTGTTCCTGGTTATCTTTAATTGGTCTGTTTGTAAATTGATTCTTGATTACTTGTATTTGATCTATTTTTATCTTACTGTCAATTTATGATCTGTTGAGTCGATTCTTCCTTAACAAACCCATACTGCTTACGCTTATGATTATCCCTCACTATGTCCTTTGGACTTACCCTTCTTCCTCCCAATTTATCTTGCTTTTTACATGCAGGATTGAATGATAAGCTTGGACTTTTGTTTGGTTCAGCGAAGATAATTTTGTAATAGAGTAATTGTGTATATCTGCTTATAAGCATCCTTTGGCATGTTTTTGTAAACCTTAGAAATATTGATATATGTTAGGTCTGAATTTAACATCTGCAAGGCATATTAATTGTGTTAAATATTTTGGAACTACTGACGGTATGTACTTATCCCTTATGTTGTATGTTATGGGATCACTTTAGGTTTGCATATAGTATTTTGTGAAAGTTGATTATGTTAATGTATGTTGCTATCTTTGATAACTCTTGTTGATGTTTACTTAAGTTGAAATCCACAGCAAATTTTGATAAATTGAAAATGTTTATAATAAGTCTATTGCTTATTTATGGGTTTTAAATTAAGATTAAATTGGAGTGGCATCCCAGTTAGAGGCTATCCTAAGAGAGGGTTTTGCAGAAGTGGTATCAAAGCCTAGATTTGTGGATGACCTAGGTATTTAGGTATCATTGGGATTTTTGATTGACCTTTTATTTAGGTTAGTGTGAATATGAATTTTGAGTATTATGTGTGTTTGGGGGTACTCCTATGCAATTCAAGAATTAAGATGAATTTGATCTGCTGATATTTAGGGAATGAGTTTTTGTATCATGAGATGTATGAAGGAATCTTGTCATATATTGTAGGATGATTAGACTTGCATGTCAATGAGTTTCATTTGATTTTACCTAACACTTCTCTTTCTTTTACTCTTGGAAGTTTAGAAGAGTTGGTGGAAGTGATAGCATCGCAAGGGAGTTTCGGTGTACCTATTCCGCCTAGAATTAGATGATGGGAAAGACCTTTTAGGTGACGGGTCAATAACCGACGGGATTCAAGATAAGAGGCATATGCTTACCTATAAGCCATGCAAGAAGAAAAGGTTTCACAAACCCCTTCAGTAGGCTAGCTAACAAACCCTTTGTATTAGAGGAGACTGAGATTTAGGCCACAGGCTTAACACTTGAGTAGTGGAGCAAGAGATGTTAATTGGATGGATGAAGATTGGGCATTGGAATGGTTCCTTCATTTCAATCACCCAAAATTCTTAGAAGGCCCTAATGATAGAAAAATTGAAGAATGGATTGAGGATTTAGAGAATATTTTGAAGACTCTTTCCTATGCAAATGATCAGAAGGTTCAGTTTGCTATGTTCCTTCTAGGAGGTTCTGCCTGAAGTTGGTGGAAGATGATTAACTAAATGTGGATGGCTAAATGAACCCAACGGACTTGGGAGAATTTCACTTGAAACTTTATGAATAAATATATGCCAAAGGTGGTGAAGTAAGCAAGGGAGAGAGAGTTTATGGACCTTGTTCAAGGGGCACAGTCTATTAAGCAGTATGAGGCTACTTTTAGCCAACTAGTACAATATGCTTACATACAAAATGATAAAGATCGATAGGCTCAATGATTTATGCAAGGTTTACGACCAGAATTGAGAAAGGGTTTGGCCACTTGTGATATGTTGAATTTCAACCAAGCAATAAGCAAATCTCTGCAACTTGAGTCACAGCTATAGGACATCTAAAAAATTAAGGATAGGGGCTAAAAGGAAAAAATGCACCTTAAAAGGCAGAGTAATGCTGAAAGAAAATGGTCAAAGCTTCAAGTAGGAAGCACTGCCCAACAAAATCCCTCATTCCAACAAAAAGGCAAATGTGACTCAAGAGAGAGTGCCCAAATAATGTGAATTCTATGGGGATTTGGCCATGATAAGTCTGGCTGTTGGAAAAAACAGGGCAGATATATGAGTTGCAGTAGCAACCAGCACTTTGTTAAAGATTTTCCCAGCCAAAGAGGTCCCATTCCTACAGAAAAGGGAAAACATGTGGCAGGAGCAAGCAAGATATCAAATGTACAAGCTTATGCCTATGCCCTCATAGGAGAAGACACACCTTATCCTAACGAAATGACAAGAGGTATGATTTTTATGTTTGAAATCCATGATAATGCCTTATATGATCTTGGTGTTTTACAGTCTTTCCTACATGTCATATTTTCTCAAACTAAATATGCAACCTGAGATTAAGGTTTATTACTTCTAAAGATTTGAGTTCAATATCAACAATCAAGGTATTCTTCTATTTTGTAAGAAAATATGAGTGTCAAAAAAATATTACAAGATAAGGCACCCCAGTTAAGATATACGATATATCTAATAAGCATAAAGATGAATCGAGACTTGAAGAAGCAATCCTAGCAGAATTTAATGAAGAGAAAAGATGGATCAACTAATCAAATCTATTTATTTTCTATCGATTGAAATAATGCTTAGATGAGAATCTAGGGACTAAATTCTCATACGGGAGAGCCTATAACACCTCTGAAATTGGGTATTTTTGAGAACTATAGATTTAGAATTTAAGATATTAATTGATCAGATTTTAAGGCTTAGAAAATTTTTAAAAAAAACTTGATTGTAAAAATTTTGAAAGTTTTGGGGTCAAAGTGCAATCAAGCAAGACTTGATTGGATCACATTTTCAAAATTTTGGGGTTGCATGGCTAATACTTTAGGTCAAAGGGTCAAATATTAGGCATTAACTTTTTCTGGGGGCTTGATTGAAGAAAGGCCAACCTTAGAGGACTAAATTGTATGATGCGGAAAGTTTTTGGGATCAATTTGAAAATCCAAAAAAGTTCATTATCTATATTTTGCATTTTCATTCCTACCCCCATTTTCTTTCTTCTTCTTCACCTAGCACCATTCTTCCTCCTCCAACGATCTCTCTAACCATGGCCATTCTTGGCTATCCACTCTGTTTATCTTCATCCCCACACCCTCAGCATCACAATTATACCCTATGCACACTCAAACTCCATTAATTCATCGAAAAGCATGAAAACTGAGGTGACCGCTACAAAGGTTGGTAGACGATAGTAGAGAAGGGTTAAACTCAATCTCTAAGCACTGTTTTTGGTGGTGTTCAACTTGGGAAAGCTATTAGTAACCTTTTCTGGAGGTAAGACGCGACGGCTACAATGGTGAAAATTTGGTGAATAGAGGTGGTGGCGTGAGGTGGCGCAGCCTCTTTTGAGATTCAATTAAGGGTCTTCCCAATGGTCAAACTTGAATCTAGTTGGATATTTGGGCTCCTAGAGCTAAAAGGATTTTATGGGTGGTAGTTTTAAATTTTTTGGCAATGGCAAACGATGGTCGATGGTAATGGCACTGTGGCAATATTGAGGTAGATTGTGCTCCTCGGCATGATAATTGTGGTAGTGGTTTTAGTTTGTCTTTTTGACACCTCGATAGTCAACATTGGGAAATGAAAGAAGAGGAAAATTCAAGTTTATAGTCCTTATACTACTTTAAATTCTTCCAAGTATTATATTATTTCATGAAATAAGCTTAGTATATGAATTGTATACATATTACGAGACCATGCATGTATGGAATCTTATACTTAGTTGACCTGAAAATGATACTATATTTGGTGTATTTGGTTAATTGAGGTTAATAAGCAAGAAACCCTTATTTTTATGGATTTTGGACTTAAGTGGAAGAATTGGATTAATTAAGCTATTTGGACTAATATTATTATTAGTTTGGGATGACATTGTGAGGTTTAATATGTAATTAAGGACTAGATTATATTTCTTTAATGGAACCAAGGTGAATTATGATTATGTCTATTATAGTGGCTTAATTAGCCATTTTGGGCTTATAGTACCAATTAACTCCTAAAACTATCAAGTTAACCGATTAATTAGTGATTTTAGATTGATGATAAGCATAATAGTAATCATTGAGGTTAAATGTGGATTTTAACTAATTATACTTTTTTGGATTAGGTAGCATGGAATTAGGAACCGCAGATCAGTAGACTACTAACGATGATTGTGGTTCTGAGACTATGGAGGTAAGGGTTTGCCAATTTAGCCTCAATTATTGTATTTATTCTTGTTGGGAAACCCCTGTGAGGGTTAAATATGCTTGAACTGTACCTGCACATATTTATTGAGATTTGTACTCAATTGTGTACTTACTTGTGATCAATTAATTAACTTGTATACCCTTGTGAGGGAAGTTCTTGATTTCAAGTTTGTTCTCGCTCATTCTGGCACCTAGAACTTTCGATTGTTATCTATTTTGTACTTATTCCTGTTCGATACTACTTATTGTCCAATCATTTATCTTGATCGGTACTTGATATTGTTCTGCACTTGTTTCCATCTATTTGTTATTTAATTGTCTATTATTCATCTGTTCTTTTATTTGTTATGATTTAGGATTGTTATATGGGAATAAAGGGACGTTGATCCCTATGGTGTTCATGGGATAATCCGTAAGCCCTAAACTTTTTGTTAACTAATGAGACATTAATCCCTACTATGTGCATGGGATAAGTCGTAAGCCCGAAACTCTTGGTAAAGTAATAGGATGTTAATCTCTATTGTGTGCATGGGATAAGCTGTAAGCCCAAAATTCTTGGTTAAGTAACGAGATGTTAATCCCTACTGTGTGCATAGGATAAGCCGTAAGCCCAAAACTAATAGTGTAAGGAAAATCAGATAAGTCTATTCCACTTATCTGTATTCTGACTGTAGTCTAATTGTTTGTACCCTGCTCATGAAGCAACAAGGGTGGTGAAATTTCTTAGTCTAGGTCATGTTATTGTCTAGGTCAAACAAACCGTCTATATTTCTTTCTGAACTGATTCGATTGAGATGGACTATTTCTTCCAAACTGATCCGATTGAGACGATCCCAAGACGCTTGAGCTGACAATTACAACTCCCAAGCTAGTACCTACTAATAGCTTTAAACTTGTTAATGCCTGTGATTGTTCCTAGTTATCTATAATCGGTCCATTTATAAATCGAGCATGATTGCCTATATCCGATCTATTCTTGTCTTACTATTAATTTATGATTTGTTGGATTGATTCTTCCTCAATAAGCCCATAATGCTTATGCTTATGATTATCCCTCACTAAGTCCTTTGGACTTAGCCTCATCCCTCCCAATTTTATCTTACTTTTCTCAGACACGATTTAATGATAAGCTTGGACTTTCGTTTGGTTCGGTGAAGAAAATTTTGTAATGGAATAATTGTGTGTATCTGCTTATAGGCATCCTACGGCATGTTTTTGTGAACCCTAGAGATGTTGTGATATGTTAGGTCTGAATTTAACATCTGCAAGGCATATAAACTATGTTGAATATTTTGGAACTACTAATGGTATGTACTTATCACTTGTGTTGTATGTTATGGGATCATCTAATGTTTGTATATAGTATTTTGTGGAAGTTGATTATGTTAAAGTATGCTGCTATCTCTGATAACTCTTGTTGAGGTTTACTTAAGTTGAAATCCGCTGCTAATTTTTATAAGTTGAAAGTGTTTATGATGGGTCTATTACTTGTTTATGTGTTTTGAATTAAGACTAAAATAGAGTGGTGTCCCAGTTTAGGGCTATCTCGAGAGAGGCGCCACAATTGTGGTGGATACCTTCTGTGAGTGTTGAGTTGTGTGAGGCATTTAGAGGTAAGTTTGCATAACTTATTTTGATTTTATAAATTTTTTTAGCACAACATATTAGAAATGTTCAGAATTGGTGGAATTGGGAAAGACGATGGGATGTTGAGAGAAGGGGTGGAGCCTTCTCATTTGTTGCTAATTGGTTTTTAGTTGCTTACATGATAATGATGGGTATAAGGGGGAGTGTTTATGTGCCATTATGTGTTTACAAATATTATTAATTATTTTTAATTGAAATGATGCTACTCATTATATTGAGTCTTCTTTTTTGGGCAATTTGAATTTTATGGAAGGTAAATATATGTTTGTTCTCTTAGAGACATTTTTATAGAAGCCCATGAATGCAATTTGGTAACATGCCAATGAATACAAATATAGCTAAAGAAAAAACCACTATTTCTTTTCATAATTTTTGTGAAAATAAAAATTCAAATTTACATATCCAAAAACAACAATATAAGTTTCCCAAGTTAAATCATGTCATACTTAGGGTTGTGATAGATTTGACTGGGTATTCATGGGTAAATAATTGGATATGAATAGTTAAATGTTTTACCCTCATTGTCAAATATTAAAAATTATAGCAACATTATTATTTGGGAAAACTAAAATTCAAGTGGTTCTATTATCCAATTTTGTGGCTTTATGTCATTAAAACCTTATATGTAAAGAATTTCATGTGTGAAGAGCTACCCTCTTCTCTATCAAGCAAGAATAAAATAATATTAAAACTAATAACATTGTATAATGCTTGCTCAATAGGTCCAATCCACTTCACGTCAAGGGAATTATCACTTCATGCACACACTATAATTCTTTCTAGATATTCTGAAATTTTCACAAAAGTAAAATCATGTCTTTAACCATCAGAATGAAAAGCTGCAATCGTTATGATTGTTTCTAGAGTTATGTGTTAGATTATGCATTTATATTGAATTATGTGTTAGATTTGCTTTTTTTTGAATTATATGTTTGATTAGAATTTTAGTTATATGTTGGACATATTTTAAATTATATGTTGGTTTATGATGAGATATATGTTTGATTATATTGAATTATTTGTTAGATTTATGTGTAAAGGTATATTATGCATTTATGTTGAATTATATCTTAGATGTTGTTAGATTCATATTTTTTGAGTTATATGTATGATTAAGATTTGAGTTATATGTTTGATTTATATTAAATTATATGTTGGTTTATAATGAAATGTATGTTTGGTTATATTGAACAATGTGTTAGATTTTGTTAGGTTTATATTTTGTGAATTATATGTTTGATTAGGATTTGAGTTATATGTTGGACTTATATTAAATTATATGTTGGTTTATGTTGGATGTATGTTCAATTATATTGAATTATGCATTAGATTTATATCTATTTAGATTATGCATTTATATTGAATTATGTATTAGATTTTGTTAGATTTATATTTTATGAATTATATGTTTGATTAGAATTTGAATTATATGTTGGACTTATATTAAATTATATGTTGGTTTATGATGAGATGTACATGTATTAGATTTATTTGTGTTAAGATTATGCATTTACATTGAATTATGTGTTAGATTTTGTTAGATTTATATTTTGTGAAGTATATGTTTGATTAGGATTTGAGATATATGTTGGACTTATATTATATTATATTATATGTTGGTTTATGTTAGATGTGTGTTTGATTATATTGATTTATGTATTAGATTTATATGTGTTTAGATTATGCATTTACATTGAATTATATGTTAGATTTTGTTAGATTTATATTTTGTGAATTATATGTGCAATTAGGATTTGAGTTATATGTTGGACTTATATTAAATTATATGTTGGTTTATAATGAGATGTATGTTGGGTTATATTGAATGATGTATTAGATTTCATGTGTTAGATTATACGTTTGCATTGAATTATTTGTTAGATTTTGTGAATTATATGTTTGATTACAATTTGAATTATATTTTATGAATTATGTGCTCGATTATAATTTGGTTATGTATTGAATTTATATATTGGTTTATTATGTTGAATTGTCTATTAGTTTATTTTATGTTTCTATTTTTTATTATTGTAATTTTATTTTTGTTTTAATATTGCAGGCTTGGATAGGGGTGGACAACAGGTTCGGGTATGGGGGTACCCAACCCGACCCCATTGGGTTTTTCCTGTTCTGATCGGGTATTTCTAACCCCCATACCCTATCGGGTAATTAAAGGAGTACCCAAATTTTTGGGGGCTGGGGGTCGGGTATCGAGTATTGGGTATTGGATTAGAGTACCGATACTCGATCGGGTACCCCCATTTAATTTTTTAAAAAAAATTAATCAAGTGTTTGGGCATTGGGTCATTATTTAGTTTTCATATTTAAATATGAATTTGAGCTCACTTTAATATCCCAATTTCCAAGCCCAAATTAAATTGTAAAAGAGATTTAGTAGCCCATTAGGCTCATTTCTTTGTATGTAACTATGTGTTATTGTGTTTCATGATATATGAAGAAATTGACGTATTTGAATTACTTGCTTCTTATATGGTTATTGACATATTGGCCTATTGGGCAATTGGTTAATTCAGATGAGTTTTTGGGAAAACAAAAGATCGAGGGATTGTGAAATAGAAATTGATCATTTTCATGTTCTTTCTAAAAGTTATTAATGATCATGTTTAAATTTATTATTGGACGTAAAATATCAAACTCCACAAAATATGATAGTGAATATTTTTTTTAATAAAAAGGCATGTTAAAAATAAGAAACAAACAAAAAGAAAAAAAAAGAAGAAGAAAAAGAAAAAAAAAGAAAAGGAACAATTTATTAAACAGACTCAAAATTCTAATTTTTACATTATAATATAAGACTTTATAAAACCATATTTGACATTGATGTTTATATTTAAGTTTTAAAATTATATAGTAGTTGATATTTAGAACTTGTGAATAATGAAATACAATACTATCAATTGGTTCACGACAAAAATAAATGATAAATTAACAAAATTTTAATTTATATTTATTAAAAATATATAAAAAAATTTAATGGGGCTTTGGGGGTACCCGATGGGGGTATCCCCATCAAATGGGGGTCAAGACTCGAGTATAAAATAATGATACCTGAGCCCTCAGGTACCCGACCCCCGTCCACCCCTAGGCTTGGATATCTCAATGTATTGAAATTTAGTATAGGTTTTGTAAGATAATTTTTTTGGCATTATTTTGTAAATTTTATATTTTAGTTAGAGCTTGATTTATATATTGAACAATTTTATATTATTAGGGTTGATTTTTATTGTGATATAAAATTATTGTGATTTTATGTAAAATAATATTTAAATATTAGTGTATGGGATGATTAGTAAGTAATGCAAAGAATTATTGATATTGGGTAATTATAGGTTTTAATATGATAGGATGTGTATATTTTTTTTTAAAAACTTTTCAAAATTTTGTGACGGAAATTTCCATCTCAAAATTTATTTTTTAAATATAATTTCTATTTGTGAAGGATTTTTCCATCACAAAAACTCAAAATTTGCGACAGAAATTTCTATTACAAATTTGCAATGAAAATTTCAATCGCAAAATCTATTACAGAAATTGTAGTCATAGTCTTGCGACGGAAAAATCCATCAAAAATCCATCGCAAAAAATAATTTTTATAGTAGTGTTAATTTTAGTAAGTACCCAACATATATACATTAACATATATGTAACGTTTAATATAATAAGTTGTAACTTTATTTGTCAATATATAATTTTTGTAACTCTTTATTATATTGTTTCAAAGTTATATGTTTTAATTCAATTACAGATGAATAAATATACATGTATACATGTATTACCATGCAAAGTATAATTAATATATTTTGCTTCATATATATTGTGCATATATATATATATATATATAAATTTTTCATATATACAATTTATAGTAACATAGAATTTATTATAAATTAATTTTAAGCTAATATTCCTAAATTTTAGTTGTATAATAACTGAGAAAATTCCTAAATATAAGCCAAATTTTCTAAAAATATATATACTAAACATAAAATTTCACTATTTAAAAAAATATAAAAATATTTATCTTCTTTTTTCTATACAATCATTCTCTCGTGCGTTAAATTTTTCTTTTTCTTTTTTTTCTTGAAGATGAAGGTATGTATGATGTTCATATAGTAATATTTCTAATATTTTTAATTTCTATGCTAAAAAATGAAGATAATTTATGGTAAGTTTTTTTGTTTTTTTGCTTTTTTTTTTTTGAAAAAGCCACGCGGTTCCATAGCAGGGGATTTGGCATGGACCCCTACCATGTATATTACCAAAAGAAACAAGGTATAAAAAAGTCAAAGAAAGCAATAAATGAGGAGGACTCCTCCCTTACATTTAATAAAATTCAAAAAAAATAAAAAATAAAGACATTAGAAAAAATATGCATGTTCTTGTTGTCTCTCTCTCTCTTTCACAGCACTTTTCAATTGTATGGCTAAATATAATTTGGATGCACAATGTAGCATAAGAGCGAGCATAGCCCAGATGGTTAAGGCCTCGCATCCCTTCTCTAGGCGCCCCAGTTTGAGTCCTTGAGGGCTCATTTTTGGATTTAATATTGAAGCCCAACAGCTACAATTTTATATAAATGAAGTTTTAATTTTATGATAAGTTAAAATATTTTATTTTCTACTAGCTATTTTTTATTATTGAATTCTTTAATTTTTTCAAACAAAGTCAATGTTAAAAGTTTTTTTTTTTCCTTCTACTATTTTATGAATAGTTTATTTGATTTATAAAGTGATTTAATATTTCGACATTAATTGTGTGTTTATTCTTTAATGTTTGGATATATTTTTTGTTTGATTTTATTATGTGTTTATTGTGTGTTTTGGGATAATGAATAATGAAGGAATTGTGGGAGATGTGAAATGAAGGTTGGGGAATGTAATTGATATTTGGCTATTATTTTTAAAAATAGTAAAAAATGGGATTTGAGAATTTTGATATATTTGGATATATTTTTTAAGGAGCATTTTTTATTGTAAATGTCACATCTTTACTTTTGTGTTGGTGTTTAGGGGTGAAAATTAATATTAAAGAATTTTTTTAATTGTAAGGATATTAATTAAAAATATTGTGTATATATGTATGTATATGTATTAAAGAGATATGATTATGTTGTAAGTTTGTAATGATTAATGCAATGATTAAATGGGTTATATTGTAATATTTTATGAATTTTGTTTGTTAGTTGAAAATTTGTTGAATTGTAATTAGTGTTTCTAATATGAATATTAAGATTAATATTATATTTAATAATAATAATATCATTATTAGTATTAGTATTAGTATTAGTATTGTTGTTGTTGTTGTTGTTGTTGTTGTTGTTGTTGTATACTTACCCTAACTACTACTACTACTACTACCACTACTACTACTATTATTATTATTACGAATACTATATGAATAAATCTATAATTTTCTTTATAATGATTTATATCAGATTTATTTAACAATTTGATGGTTTTTTCATCACCAGCTAATATTATAAATTCTTCAGTAGTTTTTACTACTTCTTTTAAGCCAAGTTTTTCAAAAGTACCTAATCTATAAATAACTTTAAGTTCAACTCTAGGAATTGTCCATTTATTAAGCAAATCAATATTGTGAGGAATATCATATTCTTCACTCATACTGTTTTTAACAGTATCTTTTCCCTTTATTATATTCATTAGGATAGATCTGTGTTGGACTTCCATAAACCTATCCTCAAGCACCATGGCTCCAATACCATTTGGACACAAGATCGGGAAAGTGTTCAAAATTCAAGGAGAAAGACAAGGAATAGAACCAGCCATGTAGGCGGTATTTTACTCAGAATCACAAACTATCAAGCCTAATTATGGACTTAGTCAAGCCACAACAATGCCCTAAATGCCTTCCTCGGCAACAACAGGCAAAACAAAGGCACAGACCAAAGTTCATAATTAAACTACCTATTTAGATTCTGAAACCCTCTTAACCTCCAATCCTTTCAAACATTTCCTAACACTTATCCTTATAATATGAGAATTATTATGCCTAATTAGTGTAAAGGATTATGTAGCCCAACACAGAATTAAATTAGCCTGACACTCAAGCTAATTAACAAATAAAAACTAGAAATATAAATTTAATACAGAAAATTTATAAGTACGTGGGAAAACTTTTGAAAACTTCAAGTCATCAATATATTACAAAGATAGAAATTTACAAAGAAATTTTCGAAGTAAGGGGGTAAAGAAACTATCTTGATTCTAGGGGGTTCTATCTAAAACTAATGAAGTGGTCCTCTACTTATAGAAGTTTGGGCCATATCTAACAACAAAAGTAAAAGAAAATTTTGCAAAAGTTTTGCATCCAAATAGTACTATTACAAAAGTGACTTTATAAAAGTCTACAGTAAATTACAACTGTCAAGTCATTCTTGTCTGTTGGTAGATTCTTTAGATTTTTTGTTGATATTATCTTTAAGAGTTTCTTTTAACCTCTCAAAAATATCTTCAATGGATGGCTTCTCATCTGCATAAGGATCTTGTGATTCTTCAGCAAGAAAATTGTATTGATTTTCTCCTTTTGAAGAGGTTGCCATTGATGAATTTGATTTATTATCCATCTCAACATCCAGATTTTTTATTAAATCTTTCTTCATTTCTTTTCCCTACTAAAGCTAGACCATGTCAAATGAATTCTAAATATTTAGAATTATGTAAGAAAGAAATTACTTCTCTTTTACAAAAAGGCTTAATAAAACCTTCTAAATCTCCTTGGTCTTGTACTGCTTTATATGTTAATAAACATTCTAAACAAGAAAGAGAAATACCCCGCCTTGTTATTAATTATAAACCTCTTAACAAAGTTCTAAAATGGATTATATATCCTATTCCTAATAAAAAAAAATTTACTTGACAGACTCTATGAAGCCGTTATATTTTCAAATTTTGATTTAAAATCAAGATATTGGAAAATTCAAATAACTGAAGAAGATAGATATAAAACTACTTTTAATATTCCAATACGACAATTTGAATGGAATGTTATGCTCTTTGGATTAAAAAATACTCCCTCAAAATTTCAAAAAATTATGAATGACATATTCATTCCATATAATGAATTTATAATAGTTTATATTGATAATATTCTAATTTGCTCCAAAACTACAAAAATACATTTTAAGCTTCTTGATATTTTCAAGAAAATTATTATTCAAAATGTTTTAGTTATGTCTAGGCCAAAAAATGAATCTTTTTCAAACAAAAGTTAAATTTCTTGGTCATAATATCAAAAAAGGAAAAATTATTCCTATAAATAGAAGTATAGAATTTGTTTCAAAATTCCCTGATAAAATTACAGATAAAACCCAATTACAAAGATTTCTAGGAAGTTTTAATTATATTTTCGCTTATTATAAAAATCTTGAAAAGATACTGCAATCCTATATGATAGACTAAAAAAGATTCACAAACCTTGGTCTGAATAGCATACTGAAGCTGTTAAAAGAATTAAACAAAAGGTTAATAACCTTCCTTGTCTTATGCTTGCTCATCCAAATTGGAAAAAAATTATTGAAACTGATGCATCTGATATTGGTTATGGAGGTATTTTGAAATAAATACATCCAAATACTAAACAAGAATATCTTATTGGATTTCATTCAAGAAAATGGAATAATAACCAAAACAATTATGCTACTATTGCAAAAGAAATTCTAGCAATAGTAAAATGTGTTTTGAAATTTCAAGATGATTTTTATAATCAAAAGTTTATTATAAAAACAAATTGCCAATCGGCAAAGTATATGTTCAATGAAGATTTTAAACATGATATTTCTAAACTAATGTTTGCAAGATGGCAAGCTCATTTAACTCCATTCAATTTTACTATTCACTATAAAAAGGGTTCAAATAATAATCTGCTTGATTTTCTTTCTCATGAGTATTTACAGGAATGATCCCACAAGGGGTCCAAAATTCCCCTCTAATAAAGAAGGAAGAGGAGGCAAAACAATTATACAATATGGATATCAAAATCTTATAGCTGTAAATATTACATCAGGAAATACTCTAATATGTAGAGATGAAATTTGTTCTCCAAACACATTTAGATACATACTAGCATAATTTTGTTGTTTAATAAAATTATTAATTTGAGCAATAGTAACTTGAAGAGTTTCATTTTCAAAGAGTTTTTGAAATGCAGAAAAATATAACATTTTATCATTAATTTCAATTAGAAAAGGTTGTTGAGGTGGGTAGATAGCTTTTAAAACTTGTTCACCACTTAATTTATAATTTCTTTCCATAATAGAAATATAATTTTCAACATAATTGGTTATAAACCATGGGACAAGAGGAATAATTTTGTTTTCTTTTGAAGCAAAAGAATAAAATTCATCTTGGAACTTTTTCTTGTCTTCTGATGTAAAATTTTTAAGAAACCATTTTCTAAATGGTTCTCATCTAGGCAAATCAAATTCTTTTCTAATAAGTTGCCTAGCAGGAGATCCAAGTCTAAAATCAATTTTTTTGTGTAAATCCATTCAACAGAGAAATTCATTTTTGATTCGGTTATTATATATTCCTTTAACAATATTATCTTTTGGAATTCTTAATTTATTTACTTTATTTTTTTGATCTTCAGATTCATTTGAAGAAATTTCTCTAATTTTTGAAGTAGAAGCTCTAGAAAGGAGATCAATATCATCAAAAGGTGAAATATGAGAATATAAAGATGTATTTGAATGAGATCTAGAGATTTTAGATTTGGAAGAAGATCCTATTAGTTTTCTATTTTCTTCAAACTGTATTTGTACAGTACCATCAAGAGTTTGTATTATATTTGTAACATTTGGATTTATTATTGGTTGTGGAGGAACTGCTCTTTCTATTATCCAATTTTCTAGAAAAAGTATTTCATCCCATTTTATAGGTCTTCTTGTAGTAATATTAGATTTACTAAAATTAGTTTCTATTAAAATTGTTTCATTATTAGGTTTATTAATCTTCTTACATTGTGGATTTAATTTATAAAATGGTTTAAAATAAATTCTATAACGGATACATATAACTTTTATTTGAGGAATATAAGTATAACCATGTGTTTTAACATTTAGAATAAGAGCATCAAGTATATTAACATCAGTTACAGACAATTGTAAATTAAGATAGACATCAAAATAAACAGGGCCATGAGCTAAACTGAATTGTATTATACCCATTAAAGACCTTTTTCAATTAAGATTACGAGCATCTCATAAAGCAGATATAAAACTTTAAGGCAGATTTTCTAGGGTTAAAGGTTTAAATGCAATTTGCACAAGAGTTATATGAATAAATCTATAATATTATGTATAATGATCTATATTAGATTTATTTAACAATTTGATTTTTTTTTTCATCACCTTCTAATATTAGAGATTCTTCAGTAGTTTTTACTACTTCTTTTTAGCCAAGTTTTTCAAAAGTACCTAATCTATATATAACTTTAGGTTCAACTCTAGGAATTGTCCATTTATTAAGCAAATCAATATTATGAGGAATATCATATTCTTCACTCATAGTATTTTTAATAGTATCTTTTCCCTTTATTATATTCATTAGGATAGATCTATGTTGGACTTCCATAAACCTATACACCCCTCAAGCACCATGGCACTGATACCATTTGGACATAGGATCGAGAAAGTGTCCGAAATTCAAGGAGAAAGACAAGGAATAGAACTAGTTTTGTAGGCGGTGTTTTACTCAGAATCACAAACTGTCAAGCCTAATTATGGACTTAGTCAAGCCATAACTACGTCATCAACACCTTCCTTGGCAACATCGGGGAAAACAAAGGCATAGACCAAAGTTCATAATTAAACTACCTGTTTAGATTTTGAAACTCTATTAACCTCCTATCCTTTCAAACATTTCTTGACACTTATCCTAATAATATGAGAATCATTATGCCTAATTAGTGTAAAGGATTATGTAGCCCAACACAGAATTAAATTAGCCTAACATTCAAGCTAATAATAATTTGAAAAGAGTATTCTTTAATTCATCGTCAATATTAAGATTATTAATCTTTTTCTTCATTTTGCATTTATCAGCATAATGACCTATTTTACCGCATTTAAAACGAGCTCCAATTTTCTTTTCTATTCTTTCTTTCTTCTTTCTCTTTTTTCTCTTCTTGTATATTTTCTTTTATTATCATTTTTTTATATGATTTATTTTCTTTTTAATTTTTTATTATTACTAAAGATAATTAATAATAATAATAAAAATCAATACTACTAATACTAATAATTATTATTATAATAAGTATTATTATTATTGTTATTATTATAATCATAATAATTATTATTATTATTAGTAGCATTAATTTTATTATTATTAATTATATTATTGTTATTATTATTATTATTATTATTATTATTATTATTATTATTAT
>JACGDI010001580.1:1550600-1578778 GCA_014898725.1 Jacaranda copaia
TGTAAAATGAAGAAAATGGTAAATTTAACTTACATTCCCAACATGCGCCCAATACTACGCGTCAACATGCACCACCATGGTGTTGGCATTATACTGTACCCCAGGTATATTCATGTCCCCTATTAATGCATAGTAGCAACCACGCAGCTGCTGAATCTTCATTTTCACCTCATTAATTATCCTTTCCCTTCCTAATGTCCTGGACAGACGATGTGCAACATGGGAGCACTCATCTATAAGCACCTCCCCAATAGAGATGTCGCGGTATGGCACAACATTCATCAAGTAAGTAATGAGGACACCCTCCTCCTAATGCCTTCAGTAGGGATCATGAAATATACCATATGCAGGCACATTATGAGTTGGTCGTGTCCCATTGGACAATCCTAGCATAGTCTATAGTTATACTGTTAATATCGTGATCCAAGTAATAAATGACAACCAATAAATTAAAATTAAACTGATCATGTTCATTTATCACATGCAATACATAAAACCAACAATAATAAGAAGTTAACCAGTACATGAAGATATTATAGGGTACGGTCAGTCTTATACATAATAGTAATACATCGTAGAATACAATAAGATCAAGATAATATAGGTAGTCTGTCTGATGTGCAACCCATACTAACTTGGCTCATGTGAGGTAAGCCACGATGTCTCCATAGCCTCATGCCAATTCGTCAGACAATAGCAGACCATGACGTGATAAGGCCAACTTTTGAACCCCTATCGATGCCACCATCTGAGCTAATGGGTATGTCTGCTCTAACTCTGGTCAATCGAGAATGTGGGATGTCAGGCCTAGATGAACCATACAATTGCAAGGAACTATATGAACTGCTCGAACCTAATAGCCTGTCTGTACATTCTTGCTAGCCTAACAATTGATCGTCACATCTCTCAGGCTGGTGCAAGCAAGGTGCATTTTGTTGTGGTATGTCACATGGTGTAAAGATCTTATATAGGAGGTCATATCTAGTCTCTGCATACAACCAATAGCACTCAATAAGTCTATACTTCTACATATATATTACAAAGATAATCTTGCTAGGGAAGCACATATAATTATACAAAATCATAACTTATAGATGGTACTGCACACTATTCTGACTGCTTGGAGCTCCAATCGCATGTGAGTAAGCATAAAAATATCATCAATTGATGGCTCATAGAATATGTCCGAATTACGATGGCCTTCATTATGTTATGGCGCTCCTTAAGGTCATCAAATTTCTCCCTTACAAATTTTGCCGTGTATGGATGCTAAAAGTGCCTGCCAAGTTTGTTAGCTATGTCGGGCATGCATATCTGTATGTACAGCTCATTTGTCAATAAGTCCATTGTGTTAGCATCAAGAAGCATATCATGAACCGCTCCTCGATGTCAAGGCCCTATATATTTGCCATGTCATTGCTGGCGCTGTCCACCAATGTACCTCGAGACATACTTGCATAGTTTGGGAACCATATCAAGAAGAAATGAATGTCTAAATATTACATATAAGTACCATATGACTAGGCACGATCGAGTGGTCGATGTTGTCTATACATACCGAATGCCTCTCCAGGTCTGGTGTTTGCCCATGTGAAGTTGCCTGGGTGCCCAAGTCCAGCGGGGCATCTAAAAAAATAATATTCATAACTTTTCTTTGTCGTAGCCATATTGACTTGCATAGGGCCAGCACTGCATGCACATATGGGAGGATTGTACCTACGCATCCTTCAGCAAAACCATAACAATAATCTCATTGCAACTAAATCAAAATACTGAATACTTTTTTTCAGAGTGCAACCAAATTATAGAAACAAAGATAATGTACAGTAGCGAATGGCGAGACACATAATTATTTAGACCCCCGGTATTAGCACATGGCAACCATAATGTTCAATACACACTTGGAGATGTAAATAAGTTTTAAAAAAGGACACACACATCAACACACATACAACATATTAAGTTGGCATTTCAAACTCAATATAAACTTATTATTGCCTCTCGGCCCACATCCATTATGCCAGACCATCCCAAAATTTAGATTGTGCCTGTGTCTCCTGCTAGTTTGGGTGACCACGGTGGTAGAAGGTCCCATAGTAGGAGTTAAGTTCATGGTTTGGTGTTGCAAATATGTTGTCATTCTGACTAAACTTATGGATGAAATTATGTAGCGCACAACATGCAATGACAATATCAGTCTGTCGGGCAACAATATAATTGGGCATACCCCAAGCTAGAATTGAGAACCTTTTATTAAGAATCTTGAAGGTACATGCTATGGTGTTTCTAAGTCGAGCATGGTGATGGTTGAACAGCTCTCTTGGCCCACTGTATACGGGTACCATCAAATTTTTGGAGATGGTACCGAGACTATCTATATAGGGATAAGAAGTACATATAGTTTGTGAAGCCAACATCGATGAGGTAATACTTCCCTAAATGAGAATATTAAAATATGTTAGTGTAGTCTCGGAAGTAGTTGAATTCTAAAAATTTTATACAACCCAAATGTACGTAAATATTTGGTCAAAGTCAGCTATGGCAAGGACATTTTGAGAGATGTTTTCTTTTTTGGAATAATATACATTCTATTTGCAAGCGGGTACCCAGACACACACTAATGTGCTGTCAATTGCCCCTACTATACACTACAAATCAAATGTGAATAGTTTAGCTACTAAAATATTATCATATGGATTTCATACTCAGAGTTGATCCTTCAAGTATTCCATACCTGAAAATACGGGAAGAAGTTAGGATTATATTGAATCTAATTAGGTACTTCATTAAAATTTGAGAGAGTTATGAGCTTAGGCGCTAACATATTTAGTGCCCTAATCATACGGCGTACATGATGGCTGATCGTCTCTAAAGAGTGTTGGAAACATTCGATGGTATTCCTCTATCTCTATGACAACTAACTATCTGTATAAACATTGCCACCTCCTCAATTGGTGATACCCGACACTGTTGTGTTTGAAGTAATAGCCCACAACTAGTTAATTCAAGGACCAGTCTCATGAAGGTAGGCTTCGTCATGTGCAGGTTATTGTAGAATTAGTCAGAATGGCCATCCATTATCTCACCAACCCAATCTACTCCACAAAGCACAGATATGTTATGTGGTATTTTGTCAGTATACAAGTTAGGCAACAAGACATCTGCGATGAATAATATATCATCGCACTATCGGATACATCACTGCCAGGTATTCTTGTTGATCCATCACTAAACTCCAACTCATCGTCATGTGGTGGAATTGAGCTCGATCCACTAGCCATCTATTTTAAGAAATTAGTCATCATATGCAATGTAAAATATTATGGCATATCACTACATAGAACATGCATACATAGTAAAGTATCCTTACAATAGGGGATTACAAGTTATCAAAATTAGTGACTAATAAGTTTGAACGTACAAATGCATAACATAAAGTAAATAGACACTCCACATATCCCATAAATAAGTAACGAAAGTATTAAATGATGCAGCATCAAATGTTGGCTAGGAAAAATGGATGAGGTGCTAATTACCCAGGGATTTGACCTAAATGTGTCTCTCTCTGTCATCGAGTTGGAGGAAAAAATTTCTCATCATAGAAATTTGAAGAGCATTGATAGCCCTTCTAAAAAAGTGGTCCAATAGGCCTTCAATGCGCCTCAATACATCAACACACTCGATAATTGAGTTATGAGCTTTAGGCCCAATCCTGTCGGACTTAGCGTCCATCATGCCATCCCATTTCTATAGGACATCTTCTAAGCAATCCTATCTATCCCGAGCACAGAACTTTACTTCTTTACCCTTTCTCCATCGTGATGAACCCTCCTTCTGGGTACTAGCTGTGTCATTAGAGTCGTCACGTGACGAAACTGAATAATTTGACCCACTAGTATTGGCTCGACTTATATTGTCACTCCTACTTGGATTACTATCAGTGGCTAGATGGAGCTGAGCTACAGACCTGGCATTAGAACCCAATGCAACATTCTTCGAGAATATCTCCATATAATAATCACAACAGGGTAAGCTATGGTCCATCAACGAGACATGATCCGGGTGCTCCTGTAGAAATTAAGACAACAACATTAAACGAGGTACTAAACAAGTTGAACAAAAATAAGATGATAAATGTATCAAGAGTCAGTGGGCAATGTGACCCTCACTAGCCGTGATCATGTTTCAATCGTAATCCCAATCGTAGCATGTACCATTCATTATCAATGAATGAAACATTCACCATAATGCATGGGGTCTATTCCATTTTTGCTTCAGCTACTTCACAATGTACACATACGTAGGCTGGAGCTTCACTTTCATCTTATGACAAATCTTATTCCACGTGTACACTAAGAATGTGGTGGGGAGTAGTTAACTAGCTTGGTATTTGTCATAGACGAAATCTATGAACAATTTTTCATTTGCAAATGGCCATCGTGCGAAACCCACCTTAGGACTCCTGAATTGCATACTGAATTGGTTGTTATCTCCATAAGGAGGGGTACAACTGTGTGGATCCACTACAAATGAGTTTTTTTTTTTTTTTTTTTTTTTTTTTTTTTTTTTGTATGACGTGCCAATGAAATTTAAATTTTGATAAAAATGTTAGTAATGTTAAATGAAATATATGACAGATACATATTACTATTATGAAGGCAAGATTGTGTGATTAATGCCAATATAGTTTGAGAAGGGTGGACATAAAAGCATGCAATTGAACATAGGCGTCAAGTGTGTAGAACACAGATGATAAAGTGAAATAATGGTAGAAGTACAGATGTGATGAATTAATATAAGAATGATCAAACACTTACTATATCAATCAAGACAAACACACATAAGTTTCGATCATAATGGGGGAAGCACTAATAGTACGATTACATTTGTAAGAATTTGATGGTTATAGCTGAGCCAACTACTTATGTTAAAGTAATACCATTGTCATATACGTTTACCTGATCAAGACCCAGGTACAAAATTATGTATGAATACATATTAAGTTACTAATATCTTTTAATTATGATTCACCTCATGAAACTAAGAATCGTAATGAAACACAGGAGATATTAAATGAAAGTGTTGACATTATTAATTTATTTGAGGTATATCAAAAAATTTATCAACTTTAGAACCTTGAACTTGTGAACAAATATCCTTCTACGCAAATAAGTATTATATATATAAATACGTAATTATATATATTGTGACTGGACATGCTATATTTATTAAATACAAAAAATTTAAAAAAATTTATTTATAATATATAATTTTATTTAAATGACATTGGGCCTTCTTGATTTCAACCGTTGTTTTATCAAAATGAAACTGATGTTGTATTTTATTGTATTGTTTTATTACTCTCATCCAATATTAGGGGCAGGCATTCAGATCGGAAGATTCGATTACCGACCCAACCCGATCAGATAATATCCAATCGATTTGGGTTTTTTTATTTTAAAAAAATTGGGTCGGATATTATCCGATTGGGCTATTTTTTTATTTATTTATTTAAACAAAATAATGGGTCGGTACCCAATACCCCAGAAAAAAAGTTTGGGTCTAATATTAGGTACGAAGTCCTACCCAAATCGAGGAGGAAGGGTGCCCCACCTTAGTTTGTATATAAATAAATATATATTATATGTAATATATTTATATATATGAATTATAGTAAGTATCCTTATATATATTATATATTTGATATATAAATATACATATATATCTGTATATATATTAAATATATAAGATATTTATTATATATACTCTATATATAAATATAAATTATAGATTGTAATATATATACACACTCATAAATATGGAAGAGGCCAAAGTTTGGCTGCTGTTAACATAGGCTAAAGCTCATTTTTTTTCTTTTTTTTGGTTTGGAATTTTTTAAATAATTTCTATATTAAATTATTTTAAGAAAATATACATATTAGGTGTTCGAACCCGAATTTATCAAGTACCCAATATATTTAGATATCCAAAGTGTCAAGTAGTTAAAATGGTTACTCAAAAAATTGGGTACCTAACCTGAATTACCCGAACCCAACCAACTCGATCCGAATGCCCACCCCTGTTGGCCATTATTATGTGTATATTTATTGATATTATTAATATATATTTTGTTTTTTACATTTCTATAAACTTTAACAATATTATTGATATATACATAATATATGTTATTTATTATATATAAATAAATATGAATTATATTAATTATTTTGAAATAAATTTGTGGACTACATTTCTTTATATCATTTTAATTTCTACTACATAGTGGCCATAAAATTTCCTTTGACATTGGTAAATATATTTTTGGGTATTGATTAAGTAGGTATTTTTTTAATTATTTGTTATTTATACTTATTTATTTAATCTGGTGTTCTTTAATTAATATATATATTATATTATTTAATGTATTCCATTATATAAATAGTTTACCCTCTTCATTTTATAATTTCATGCACTATATCATTTTAGTTTAATACATAAATAATACCTAGGTACACATATTGTGTTGTAATTTTTATTAGTGTAGGATTATTCTTTACCAATCCCTTAGCAGATTTTTTTTGGTAAATCAGTATTTTTGCACAACTTTGTAACATTTTTTAACCCACTTTATTTTCAATATCTACATCGTTATTAGATATACATTTGTGGTAAATTTATATTAAGTAATGTGTAGTATATATTTATTCCAATGTAGTTTGTATTATAATAAAAAAGCACACAAGTAATTTTGCATATATTTGCAACAACAATTGTGAATTGTATACTTTTTTATATTAATTAAGTAGAAGATGTAAGTTGGATTCCTACGAATCAATTTCTAAATTTGGTTTGAAAGAGTTCAAATCATTCATGATATAGGGATTTTGTAAATATTGCTTATTCAAATTCACTGATCGGATAAAATGCAGGACATAAGAAATTGTCAAAAGTCATGCTAAGTGTACAAATATACACTAATGAACATGGCTAACTTGAATAAAATGTTGGTAGTCAGCATATCATCTTTACAAAAAAAACACACAAAAATCGGCCATTTTAAAACAAGGGCCACTTTCAATGTCATTAGTCACTACACGGTATACAAACAAGACCAAAGGATACTATAATACAACAATGATTAACATTTGGAGTTAGCTGCCAAAAAAAATTAAGTCTAAAGAGAGCATAAGTTTCAGTTTTACAAGGCCCGCAAACATGAGGGTGGTGATGTAGCAAGCTAGGCATTAAGCATTTGTGGGACAAGCAAAGTAAAAAATGTGATATGCATCCATTTGGGACCACACCAATGAGAAATGGTGTGATCCACATGAAAGGCACCTTTTTTTTTTAATTTACAGGATGTCACTCTCATCAAAACTAAAGTTAAAATTGACCAACTTAGGGACTATACTAGACTGATCGAATGCGAGGGGAAAGAAGAACACAAATTGAAGAAACTCAATAGCTTCCAATGCCATAATATGATAACTGCAATTATAAAAAATCCAATGAGGAAACACTGGGAAACAGGAAAGTAACATGGCTTCAAGAGAACTACATATGTCCAAACATAAGAAGACAATGAAGACACAAGAGCTAATATTTTTAAATGTGTCCTACTCACACCAAGGCAAGTCATGCAACTGAGCCAAAAAAAAAAAAATGGCCAATATTTGACTTCAAATTTAGAAAACAAACAGCTTTCCCAAGACATTTACACTACAAACTAAAAAATAATGGATCTATGTTGCTTAAACAGAAGGAAAGAGTATGACTCAAACCATGATAGGAGTGACAACCTATTTGACACAACACAAGAAGAAGAATTGGGGAGACCACAGACAGGACATGGAACAATAGAAATATCAGATACTACTGCCTAAGGAAATAAATATATAACATATATGCACAAGAATAGTTTCTTAACCATCATGTGCTAAGCAACGCAACATAAAACCATTGCAAATTCCATAAACCACTTGCGAAATATCCAAAATTGCATTCCAATATGCAATCATTACTAATCACCATGGGAGAATGACTTCTCCATTTTTAGCATGGAGAAACCCCAGACGTGATGCTATAGAATTCATTAAATGGTCCAAAGAGACTGCTAAAGGAAATATCATACCAAGCAACCACACTACAACATAATATTAACCCAAAGTCAACAAACAAAGGAATATAAAATGCATACCATAATCTCAAAAGCAATAAGAACACACAAGTAAGTCAGCATATGGTACATATACAGAATAAATATGAACAAGAAAGCAACAAACATTGGATGCAAGTGAATGTAAGTGCCACTTACAGATGAACTAACACAAGTTTGGACTGCAGATTCCAAAAGAGGTGTTGACACAAACTGGGAAGATTTTTGGAACTAATCAAAGTTGTCCCTAGAAGAGGAAGAGAACCTGCTAAGTTGGTAATGTTTAATATTGATAGGAAACATGCCTATTTAACTTCATAGTTAGATAGTGGGGAGGTGTTTATCAAATGGGAAAGGATATATTTGTCATGGTTCTAAGATTCACTTGGAAACAAATATCTGATAGTGTAAGAGTGCAAGTCAAGGAAAGGGGCAGTAGCTGAGTTTTGCAATGTAGAAGGAATATGGTATAAATAATGGTCTTCTCTTACATAAGGAGAGGGAGAGTGTGGTTATGTGAACAATGGTAGAGTGGAGTTTGAATATAAAGAAAGTTGGCATAGTGAATAATAATGTTAGGGTTTGTTAGGTGTAATAGTTTCATGACAATACTAAAAGTCCACATACTCATAATACAACACGTTGATAAAGAAATATTAGACGTGTAGCAGCATGTGATGAACTACATGCTGGAGAAAGAGCCATGCAGTGTAAAGAATGGAATCCACAAGCATTCACAAAGCATTCAGCTTTAGTAAAGCAAACAGTAACATCAAGGGAAAAATCTAAATAAGATGCAACCAATGTCAATAAAATAAAGACAGCACACTCAGTTAAGGCCATGCAAAAATCTTCATCTCCGTACTCAAATGAAATGATAAATGAAGCCCTCTCCCAGACCAATAGTTCAAAAAAATAAAATAAAAATGAATTCCACATACAGAATGCATAGGAACAAGATAGAAAGCATGCATATTGTAAATAAAAAAGCTGGCAGCTACTAGCTGTTACGAACAAAACAACAAGGAAGGGCATATAGACTGCAAGGGCTAACTCATAGCATAGTGATTAAATCAAACTTTCTTTGCTAAAAGAAAATGGCACAAGTAATATGTAGGAAAGGGGCACCACATCCCTCTATCTAAGCATGTTCCTACTGCATAGGCATCTAAAAGTAATGCATATAACAACAGCAGACCAAACTAAATCTGACCAGATTATAACAAAATCTTAAACACCAAGAATAATAGAACTAGAGAGCCCCATTTAACATATACAAAATTCATCCATTGTTATACAAAAATTTAGAAGAACAAAAGAGGCACATCAAAAACATACACACAGCAAGTAGTCTCAAAAACCAATAATCCTATAAGCCAATAATTTCTTTTTCTCGTAACCATTCCATATCCAAAGAAATCCATGCCTCCAAAGAACAGAACATTGAAATAGAAAACGTACAACAAAAGTAAAGGCACCTATTTCAATTAATTGCAACGATAGCACCAGTCTTACCTAGTGGGATGTTCATTAAGGGAAAAAGAACGAAAATTGTTGCAAAATCCATGGCTAAACAACCATGCATGCGTTGGCACAGTATGGAATAATATTGCACAAGCCAAAATCAGAAAACATGCATAGTAAAGAGCATCATTTTTGTGCTCAAAAAAGTACATCTGCTAGGTTCTTTCCACATTATGAACAACACATCCCTCCCCAATACATTGTGACACCCCCTAAAACCTATCGATCATAGAGTTTCTCAAATAATTCCCGATAAATGTGAAGGGTTTCATATTTTGTAGACCTTCACATAGGCTTTTTCCAATGATTTCAACCAAAAATCACTATAATAGGAACAACAAATCAAAACCCAGTATACTGTGACACCCCTAAAAACCCATCGGCCATAGAGTTTCTCAAACAATTTTCCTAAAATATGAAGGGGATCGTATTTCGCATGCCTTCATGTGGGCTTTTTCCAATGATTTTAGCCAAAAATCACTATAAGATGGAGATTTCTATCTATTTCACTATCAAGAATAGTGTTGGGGAGAGGGGAGAGAGGCACAGTCGATGAGAGAAATGAGAGAGAGAAAAAGCACAGCAGAAAGTGGGGGATAAGATCTACGTGTGGTAGGGATTAGATGGGAAAATGTGAAAGTAACATGCCTTTTGGTAAAAAATGTGAAGGGCCAAGGGTTAAATTGCCATTTCTCATGTAGAAAAATGAAGGGCCATGTTTGGCCTTGTTTTCTCGAAACAACTATGTTCTGGGGAGACGCATCCAAACAAACCTGAAGTATTTTGAATGCCTTGAATTGTATGCTTTTGAAATCGCCTACGGCGCCCCTATTTCTTTAAGTAACTTCTCACCGACGCTCATTGCTCATGATACCGTTTCACATTATATGTTGTATCATTTGTATGCTTAAAAGCGAAAGCATATTAAATATGTCAAGGGGGTTCGATGGAGAAGGAGAATATCAGAGCAGAAACTGTGAGAGGAGAAAAAAGACCCCGAAAAGAAGATGGGTTTGGAGGAAAATAGCTTAAGCAATCAAAATATCATGAAAAAGAAAATGAAGAAGCAGAAGAAGAACAGAAGGGTATTATTCTATTCCGAAATGTATGAGATTAGACGACGGCATTCCAGCAGCAGAGAAGCTGGAGCCGATGGAGGTCTCGACATAAAGGCCGGTTGCAACGGGAGGGATCACGTGCCGACCTACCTTGATGTTATGGTCAATGGAATTTATGGAAGGTTTGGAACTAGCAGTGCTTTATATATGTTTAGTTTCATTTTTTCCTTTTTTCTTACTGACTATGATAATGTAGCAGCACTATCATTTTCATTATGTTTTTTATGTTTTCAACTATTGCAAAGTGAATCAATAAACTTAATATCTTGACTCTCATTGCAGATCTGTTTCGCAGTTGTTCAAGAGACGTGTAGCCTACGTAAATGCACTTTTTGAACGTATCCCAATTTTAACTTACAATGTCTCCACCTCTTTGCCTGTATTTTAATATGGGAACTGTACCCTAATGAACTTTTAGTAGTTAAAAGACTGATTTATAAGCAGCCAGAATTACCATAGAACAGGTTCAAACTTAAGTTGGTAAAAAGCATCAATTTTCCTAAGATGCTATTAATTCTTGCTATTTAATTTTCCTCTCATATGATGACCTTGACACTTAACATAGATCTTGTTGGGCGGAGTTCTTCATCATTGCACTATCCCAGTGAGCTCCCAAAGGTAAAGCTTACCACATATACTGCTAATTATTGTATGCGAAACATCTTACAGTATGTTGTTTTTAGCGTCGGAATCTTCTGAGAAATGTTAAATACATTACCCACACATTGTCAATGAGGAGAAATCAAATACAGCCAATCCTGAAGGAGTTTCTTTTGAATCCAGAGTTGCAAGAGGCAGGACCAGTGATATGGAAGGTGTGTTTTTACATGAAATTTGGTAATTATGGTCTCTTTTGGTACAAATTCTTAGGATATTATGCTATGTTACTTGTTACTGTATATTTTTCATCTCTACCCATTTTTCTTCACTAGAACTGGTAAAGAGTTTGCTTTGCTGTGCAATCAATGATGAGAACCAGATCATATACTTCCTTGAATTTGTACCCATATATCTGTGGCTCCAACTATTACTAGTAAAATCTTGTTTTTGGCAAGTTAATTGAATAGATTATTGTTTTGCAAATAATGCACGGTTGGTCCAATTGATTGAGAATTTTGGTGCATGTTTTCACCCAACTACCATGCTACTTGGCATAAGGCCAAGTGGCACTTGAACAGAAAATTTACTTGGTTGTGGCAAGCATACAAGTACTATAGAGCTTTAGAGAAGAAGAAGAAGAAAAACCTTCCTGTACTTAGATTTACTCAGAAGATATGCATGTAGTTACGAAACCATCATTTTTTTTCTTTTTTCTGGAAGAGCTGTGTGCTTATTTTCAATCAACTCAGAAGATTACATGCTAATATAGCTACCTGTCTAATCAAATATGGACATTGAACTCTGGTCTTATGTCAGATTGTAATTTCTGATATAGAATTCAAACCAGTGTTTGGTTTAGCGAAAGTTTAGTGAAACAAGATATGTTTGGTATAGTATGTCATACGTAAGACTTCTACCTTCGTTTTTTAAACGTTCAAGAAATCACTCCATGCACATGAGGTGTGTACTGATGGAAAGAAGAGTGATTCCTCAACATGGGGGGTTGGGCTCTACTAATCCTCCCGTTCGTTTTCAATCTTTCTTTTCTTTTCTGTCTCTGCTCTAAATGTACCTGACTTGTACGTAAACTTTTGGACTGGTCCAAAACTCACTGACTTAATTCGATGCATTTACAACTCATATAAGTCCGGAAGTATGTTTTTGATATAGAATGTTGACATTCAGTTTCTGTTTTCATTGCACAGATAATGATCAGAGGGGTTAACAAGATTGAGTTGGGAGTGGGTTGACGTCAACTTCAGTGGAGGTATACAAAAACTTCTTGCACACAATACAATTCAGGCATGTCTCTGTGATATGAACCAAAATAACATATGGAATTTGAATGATTTTTAACACTGAGAATAGAATTGTATTGGTGAAAATGTGCAAAAATCTTAAACACAATTACAATCAATAAACAAGTCCGTATTGAGCGGACAAAACTCCAAATAGAAATATCAATAACAAATTTCAATGCTACTAAAACAAATCCTGAACACCTATTTAAATCTAAACATCAATAACTAAAATCAGAATTAAGGAAAAGGTGGCTGTAGTGCAGACGTGTAGCAATTTGTGGAGAAGATGTATAACCATATGTTGAGAAAATCATGGGAGAGATGGGACCACATCCTCATACCCCACATGTGGAAAACCAATCAGCTGGAATAATTGGTCTTGGTAACTTGCTAACTGATTTTTGCCTCTAAACTTCTTTCTAGAGTAAGTCCGCAGAGGAGGAGTTCTATCAGTGCATCCCCCCTGAAAAGACGCCTTGTCCTCAAGGCGAAAACCTGGAAACTGTGCTGCTGCTAAATCATAACTTTCCCAACTAGCCTCTTCGATGGGGCGTTCTATCCATTCGACTAAAAGTTCCAAAGTAGAAATACCTCCTTCCTTAATCCAGCGATGAGCAATAATTCTGGCAGGACTTAAAATGAGCTCCTAATCTGAGTTAATAGGGAAAGGAGCTGGGTGTGAAGCTGGAATCTGATCAATAGCCGGTCGAGGCAAAGAAACATGAAAGATCAGGTGAACTTTGGAGGAGGTAGGGAGGTCTAATTCATATGCCACTGAACCCACACGATGAACAACCTTGTAAGGACCAAAGAACCGAGGAGCTAATTTTTCGCACCTCTGTTTAGTAAGTGACTGTTGACAGTAAGGCTGAACTCATAAGAAAATAGAATCACCAACATTGAAACTGAGTTCTCTACACTTGGAATCTGCTTGTGCCTTCATTCGGGATTGTGCCTTTAAGAGATTTTCTTTTAAGAGCTTTAACATATCATCTCGAGTTATGAGTTCTTTTTCAAGTTCAGCAATCTGCGTTTCACCCAGAACAAAAGGATGAATTGCTGAAGGATCTCCAGCATAAACAATCTAAAAAGGTGTGGTTCCTGTAGATGAATGAAATCCAGTATTAAATGAATATTTTGCCCAAGGTATAAATTTACTCCACAAACGAGGCTGTTCATGGGCCAAACACCCTAAATAAGCCTCCAAGCATCGACTAACAACTTCAGTTTGACCGTCAGATTCAGGATGGTAAAAAGTCCCCATTCTTAGACATGTCTTGCTAAGTTTGAAGAGTTCTTGCCAAAAGGTGCTGAGAAAAATGACATCCCAATCAGAAAGAATGGACCTTGGAATGCCATGTAATCTGACAATTTCTCTACAGAAGAGATTAGCATAGTTTTAGCACTAAATGGATGAGATAAAAGGAGAAAGTGTGAATATTTGCTAAGTCAATCCACAACCACCAGAATAGTATCAAAGCCATCAGACTTCGGCAGTCCAATGATGAAGTCAAGTGAGATGTCTTCCCATATTCTTGCAGGCATTGGCAAAGGTTGCAGCAATCCAGCAGGAGCCAAAAGTCTGATATTTAGCCTGTTGACAAATCAAGCAATTTTGAACAAATATCTTAACATTATGCTTTATTCTCGGCAAATAAAAGTTTGATGACAACCGTTTCAAGGTTTTCAAATAACCACATGCCCCGCAGCCAAAGAATTATGAGATTCACATAAAAGTTTCTGCCGAAAAGAAGAGTAATCTGGAATCACCAAACGATTTTTAAAATAAAGCTTCTTATCTACCACATGGAATTCTAGATGTGAATTAGGATCTTGAATAAGGGTAGCCATGATATCCCTTGTATAAGGATCCTTTTGAAGAGAATCTTGCAACTCCAGAAAGTCAAAAGAGACAGGGATAACTAAAGTCAGAAAATCAGCACGCTGGGGCTGCCGCGAAAGTGAATCAGCACCTTTATTTTCTTTGCTAGCCTTGTAAATGATGGAAAAATCAAAGGACAGTAACTTCATAAGGAGTCTTTGCTACTCATTGGTAGTAACCCGCTGACTTAACAAGTATTTGAGGCTACAATGGTCAGTTTTTACATAGAAATGCCTTCCCAACAAGTAATGTTTCCATTTTTGTAAGGCTAGCACAAGAGCTAACAATTCACGATCATAAGTAGATTTCAAATAATTAGAAAATCAAAGCCCTTCACTAAAGTACGCAATTAGATTATCAGACTGTAAAAGAATTGCACCAATACCTTGAGAAGAAGCATCACATTCTCTTGTGAATGGTTGACTGAAATCTGGCAGATGTAAAATAGAAACAGTAGTCAATGGCTGCTTAAGCTTTTGGACAGCTAAATCAGCTTCAAAAGACCATTTGAAGCCATCTTTCTTAGTAAGATCAATTAGTGGCCTCACAATAACCACATAGTTCTACACAAATCAACGATAATACCCTATCAAGCCCAAAAATCCTCGGAGTTCCTTGACATCCTTTGGCACCAACCAATCTGAAATAGCTTGAATTTTTGTTGGATCAACACCCACGCCCATAGATGAGACCACATGTCCAAGGAAAGAAATTTGTGATTGGCCGAACACACATTTGGAAGCTTTAGCAAAAAATTTATCATCACAGAGGAGCTGTAAAGCAATCTTTAAATGATGAAGGTGTTCTTGGAGTGTCTCGCTATATATTAGGATATTGTCAAAGAAAACCAGAATGAATTTTCATAGGTAAGGCTGGAACAGATCATTCATGACAGATTGAAATGTTGATGGAGCATTTGTGTGACCAAAGGGCATGACGAGGAATTCATAATGGCCAAAATGTGTCCTAAGGGCTATTTTGTGAACATCTGCAAGATGAACACGCATTTGGTGATAACCTGACCGCAAATCAATTTTTGAAAAAATAGTTGCACCCTGTAATTCATCCAAGAGCTCTCAACATTCGGTATGGGGTATTTATTAGGGATGGTAATTCTATTAAGGGCTCTGTAGTCAACACACATTGCCAGGAATCATCCTTTTTCAATACTAAAAGAGCTGAACTGGCAAAAAAACTAGATAAAACCTTTTTCTAGCAATTCAGTGACCTATTTTTCAATTTCGAATTTGTGAGAATAGGGATATTGGTAAGGTCGAATATTTGGTGATTTGGAATTTGAGGGTAAGGGAATGGAATGAATATGATTTCTGAAGGGAGGCAAAGTGTCAGGTTATGAAAAGACAAAGTCAAATTCATCAAGAAGATTTTGAATAGCACCAGAAGAAGTGTTACTTAATAGCTCGCCATTCTTTGAGAGATATTGAAATGTGACCTCAGTTTGGGCTTTGTAAGGAACCCCTTGGAGCTTATATTGCTTGCCATCCAAATTGAAAATTAGGAACATTTTGCTCCAATTGGCTTGTACCGTGTTGAGAGAAGTAAGCCATTTGATGCCCAAAACCAAGTCAGCCCCGCCAATAGAGAATGGATAATATTCTTAGGTGATGGTTAGGTTGGAAAGCTTCATAGAGAGATTCTGGCAAACACGGTTGCATCGAATCACTTCCCCATTACCTATCTGAACTTCAAAAGAATGAACGAATTGTACTGGCAAGCCAAGTTTTTCAACAATATTTTCAAAATTAAAGTTTTGCGCTGACCCACTGTCAATCAGAATCAAAACAAACTGCTCACCGATTACACCTTGGAGCTTCATAGTGGCACCGGCGGTTTTCCCCAAAATTGCGTGGAAACTGATTTCTTCCAGACCCGCAGCAGGCGAGTCGTCTTCAAGGCCGCCTTCTTCTTCTCCTTCTTGTAAGTCGCCATACGTGATTTCCATAAGAGAAAGAGAAGGTTTGCATCTGTGCACTGAAGCGAATTTTTCATTGCATCTAAAACAGAGTCCTTTTGCCAATCAATTCTGTTTTTCGGCCTCCCATGAGCGAGTTTGATTTGACCATGAAAATTGGTGGGTTGTAGTGGCTGGTATGCATGAGTTGGCTGGAGAGCGTTGGGGGAAGATGGGTTTCCCGTGTATTTGGAGAATCTGCAGTAGAGAGCGAAAGATTGGGCCGATTTGAAGAATTCCATTTGGGCCCTTTTGATCCATGATTTGGGCCTTGTTTCTTTTCAAATTCAAGGGCTAGACTCACAGCTTTGTAAAAATATATGGGCTTGTGGATGCGCTCATCAGCCTTGAGTTCATCATTTAGTCCACTAAGAAGCACACCGAAAAGATAATGTTCTGATCAATTAGTGACCCAAGAAGATCTTTTCGCAAATTTTTGGCGATATTCTTGAAGAGTACCCGTTTGTCGAATGCCACAAAGAAATTCATCAGGGATTGGAATTCCGGCGAACCATAGTTTTCTTGTAATGCTTTGACTAGCTCCTCCAAATATAGCAAAGGCTGTTCACTATTAATCCAAGTAAAGAGATCAAGAGCATCACCTTCCAAATACATTGTGGCAACATCAACTTTGAGTTCATCTAGTGTTTGATAATAATGAAAATATTTTTCTACTTTCAATATCCATCCTCGTGGGTCAACTTCTTCAAATTTGGGAAACTCCATTTTTGTATGATGCCGCCTAGCTGGATTCTTAGCCCACCAAGGACTCTCAACTCTTCTTCAACCCAAGTGGCCTTGCCCATGTCATAAGCACCACCACTTGTTTCCCCATGTTGAGCATTACTAGCTTGTGCTTTGAGAGCCGCAACATCAGCGGCTAATACATCTATAGATTCCAAGAATGGCAAATAATTGTTGGATTATGGGATTGGTGGGTGGGTTTGTAGGATCATTTTTGAAAGTAGTAGATCTGGTATTAACCATGACAGATCGAAACGTGGCTCTAATGCCAAATGATATGAACCAAAATAATATATGGAATTGGGATGATTTTTAACACTGAGAATAGAATTTTGTTGATAAAAATGTATAAGAATCTTAAACACAATTACAACCAATAAACAAGTTCATATCGAATGGACAAAACTCCAAATAAAAATATCAATAGCAAAATTCAATGGTACAAAAATAAATACTAAACACCTATTTAAATCTAAACATCAATAACTAAAATCAGAAATTAAGGAAAATAAGTTTGGAGTACAGACGTGCAGCAACTTGTGGAGAAGACGTGTAACCATATGTTGAGAAAATCATGGGAGAGATGGGACCACTTCCTCATTCCCCACATGTGGAAAACCAATTAGCTAGAATAATTGGTCTTGGTCACTTGCCAACTGATTTTTGCCTCTAAACTTCTTTCTAAAGTAAGTCCGCAAAGATGAGGTCCTATCACTCTGTCTCGTAAGATCCATAATGTCCGTACAACTCAAGTTTATGAGATTATCATGTAGTATTTGACATTTCACGGTGTAGCTTGGCAGCCCTTGATCGTTTGTTTGCTACAAAAGCTCTCTTTCACGTTATCTTTTTCTTTAAGACCCTGTTCTAGTATCATATTTTCTACATGCCTTTTCTGAGCTTATTAGACATTACTTATGGCTACAAGTTTTGTGATGAAGATGGAGAAAGTAACATGCCCATTTACTACTTCCATTCTTGTTTGGAAAGGTTAAAACTCCCTGTATTAATTCTGCTGGCACAGATGTGATATAACATATGATTGACAATTTTCTGTTTAGATACAGTGTAAAGTTGTATATACTATCATGACTTGTATGGTGAAAGCACTTATTCTTTTATGATTTTTGTGAAAAGATATGAAGGGGAAAGATATATAGGAAAGGATCGGAGATGGAAATTTGACTTTGTGAATGCCCACTACAATCTAGATTGGTTGGAGGTTGGACACCACATTGTGTTTGGGTTTCGAAGGTTGGAGGTTGGGTACTAGCTCCACTCCAAGAGGTGACGGAAGAGGAGATTCGCCACATTTAATGTTGTCCCCTTTGGGACGCTCTCCACATTAAATGCAGGAACTCACGCCACACCACCACAACATACTATGCACCATAATCACGTCATTCCGATCAGAGGGAGCAAAAGGACCATAACTACTCCTTTGACAAAGACTTAGATAACTCAAGGCAAAAAGGTAAAATCAACCTTAGGATGCAAGACTATAAATCCCCAAATCAAAACTTGGATTCAGGTACACAATGTACACATCCTAAAGGCCCTTTTACTTCACATCCTCTCTTTCTATAATCAGCTTAGTATTGACTTAAGTATTGAAAGGCCATAGTAAAGGGCTCCTCGACTAGCTTAACATGTACTATGGTATAGATTAACCCACCTAATTTGAAGGAGATTCTCAACCCCATGAGATCTAGCATCATCATGCATAGTTAATAGTAAAGGTAAAATATATACTAATTATTGGCTTAGATCTTATGCATTTTCAGAAACTTATCAATCAACATACATTAATTATGAGTGACTAGCGATATGTGATTATGGAATATTATATCAGATAGTTTTAGTTATATTGATATTATGAAATTAAATGATATACCGCCCCATCTTTTATAAGTAATTAGTATAATATTATATATTATTGTAATAACAAATTTTCTTTATCTACAATAAATAAAATTACAAGATAAAAAATATTGTACAAATAAAATTAAAATTTATCAATCAATCAATTATGGATTCTATTTCTAATCTAATCCTTTAATTCTTTCCTTCCAAATATAATCTCAAATTTAATGAGCTCCGCAAAAAACATCTTAAACGTCGTGAGTCTCCCTTAAATTTGACTTGAATAAAAATAACGTCAACTAGAGGGCTTCGTACCTTGATCTCGAATTAAACGCCAAAAATATACGAGTTTCGCAAAGAACGCCTTAAACGTCGTGGATCTCCTTGAATAAAAATAACGCCAATTCAAAGGATTCGCACCTTGATCTTAAATCAAAAGCTAAAAATATATTAATCCCACGAAGAACACCTTAAACGTCATGGGTTTCTTTGAATAAAATAACGCCAATTTGAGGGTTTCGCACCTTAATCTCGAATCAAACACCAAAAATATATGAATTCCACGAAGAACGCCTTGAATGTCGTGTATCTCCTTGAATTTGGTTGAGAGAATTGTTGGACTTCTTCCAAGTTTCTCTCGTCTGTTGGAATTTTTTGTGGTGTCAAATGAGCTGGAATCACTCCTTTATATAGATGTTTGAAGGAAAAGTTCTAGATTGACTCGAATACTCCAAAGGTTATCTTTTTGATAAGATAATATTAGATATCAAGAGATAATTTGGGATATAATTGATTTGATAATATCAAATATCAAAAGATAATATCAGCATCAAGTATCTTTGATTTGATTAGTTTGTAAATGCAGACACTTCATCTTTGACACGTGTCAATACTTAATTTGAATATAAAATAAATACCAAATTATTAATTAAAATTAACTATTTATCTTTTGAAATTTAATATATCCCAAAATTTAAATAGAAAATTTTAAATTAATATTTAATATATTATTTTATATGTGTCACTTCTCAATTGGTCAAAAATTTAATATGTTTACAACTATACTCTATGTCTTTAGTGCATACTTATTTTAATTTTAATTTTAATTTTAACTAAGGTTAGCGATTTCACAATATTTTATTTGTTAATGTCATATAATATTTTTTATTTTCAACAATGCCATACCGCTATAAAAATTTTGAAAATTTGAAGAATTATTTGATAGTAGTAATAAAGAATGTATTGAGAATGGAACTACATTTGGTTTTTTTATTTACAAGAAGACAAATCATATTATAACGTCTTCCCATATAAAGTTTTTATATTATTATCTAGTATTTTAATAATATATAACAATTAAAAAATACATATTTATATTAAAATAATAATTGAAATATATAAATATATATAATTTTGATTGAAATAACAATTTGATTTAATAATATTTGAAAGAGAAAATATTCTAGATAAATATTTTAATTTATTTCCAAACAATGAGTATTCTTCTACAATGAATCTAAACAAAATGTTGGTTTTATTGAATATTTTATATTTTGACCAATAGTACAACTTTACCTACATTATTAGGAACAATTCCATATAAATGAGTAAAATGTAAGGATCCAATTATAACGTGAAGCCGTGAACTCAAATTGAATTATCAAAAAAAAAAAGTTGGCGTAAAGAAGGAAAGCTATTTTTAATGGATTTCAAATTATAGTGGTGCATTGTAAGTTCGTTTTTATTAAAAACATTTTTAAATATTATATAGAATACCATACATTACTTAGTTTATTATTAAATAAATAAAATTATAAAAAGTTTAATAAATTACTGGGTGTTTCTTCATACGTCTCTGACAAAATAATTCTTTTAATATTTTTAAGAAGTAAAAAATTAAAAATAATGAAAAATTGTTTTTATTTTTTTCAATTTTGTAAAACTACTAAACACAATCACACTAAAAAAAGTCAAACACACACTATCAAAAATTTAAATATCTGCTATGAAAAAATTGCTACGAAATTAATTTCATAATTGTAGCTATAAAATATAGCTATGAATTTCGTAGCAAATATAATTTTTTTAATTTTAATTAACAAAAACTATTAATTATCAATCCATAGTATTGTACTTCCAGGGCATAATAAATTAATTAGTTATGCATTATCCATATAAATATTAATATATTTAACAACGACCATCAACAATAGATTGGTCATAACGAATGTTAGTTATAAGAGCAATAGCTTTGAACTTAGCTAGGGTAATTTTGTAGCCCACGCTATGAAATTTTAACATCATTATAGATTGGCTGTAGTTAGGGTTCTAAATAAATATTCAAAAATTCATTTACTGTTTATATTCGTATCTGTTTATACAAAATTTATTCACATTTATTTAAAGCAAATATTATTTGTATTTGATTTGTAAATATTCGGTTATAAATAGATATGAATATGGTAAATACATATCCAAGCCGTTTATATTCATTCCGAACATATATATACTAAATAATATATTATTTATATTTTTCAATGAAAATCTCATAACTATATTTTATATATATATATATATATATATATATATTATAATTGAAGAATTGAGAAGAAAAAAAGAACAAATTTGAAAAAGTTATTGTAATATAGAGAAAGAATTGAAGAATAAAGTTAATCAATATAATTATTGTTGGTTGACATCCTAATTAGTATACTTAAATGTTATTATTAATATTAATTAGTACTGATAATCAATTATAAAGTCAATTATTAATTAGAAATTATGCTATTTGATTTATTGCTTTCTTTCTAATGAAATTGTATAGTTCCTTCCATTAATTAAAAATATGTATTTGCCAAAGTTAATAGATTCATATATTTAGATATTCGTAAATAAATATTTACATAATTATCATCGAATATGAATATAAAAAAAATAATAAGATTATGGATAAGTTTAATTAAATATAAATGCATTTGAATAAATATAATCGAATATGGATATATTAGAATTCAATCAATATTCAACGAATACGAATTCAAATATCAAGCTTAAATATCGATCAAATAGGGTTGTTAATGAATCAGATTGAACTGAATATTTGAGGATTCAAATTTGATTCGATTTACTTTACTCATATTCATATTCGTATTTATATTCAAATTCGACTCAAATCTTAAATTGGGCTCGAATTTGATTTGAGTAACTATTTGATATATTCGGATTCAATTCAAATGTTCAATTAACTCAATTTTTTACTTGCATTTTGAATTATTTATTGATTTTTCACATTTTATTATGGTCACAAAATGAAAATGCTTGATTTACCCAAAAAGTAAATATCGAATATATGCAATAGTTGACATAATATTCAATGGTTTCATTACTATAAATCGTCAAAAATTTAAGTTTTAAGAAATAAAAATATTAATATATAATAATATAATATATAGAATAAAATATATTCGAATATGTTATGGAATATGGAACTCGAATATTATTTGATTCGATTCAAATTCGACTATATATCAAATATTATACTAAACTTGAATTCGAATTCGAATTCTTTAAATTTTGAATTCAAATTTGCTATTCGAATTGAAATGTTGAATTATTGAATAAAAGTTTGATTCATTATCAGTACTACTGTCAAATTTATATTCGCATTTGAATATTCAAAAAGTTAATTAGATACCAATACAAAAATAATGTATTCGGTTTGTTTAATATCTGTTTACACCCCTAACTACAATTGATGCCCTAATTTTTTGTAGTAGCAATTTACTTACCTTTTTCTTTTCAGATATTATTGTTTACACTATTTCAATATTATTTTATTAACAATTTCACTTTCATTAGCGCATAAGGATATTTTATATTTTACTATAATTTCATTATTTCCTTTTTTAATTTATAAAAAATGATAAAATAGCACAATTAATTTTCTTTAACTATTATTGAAACAAATAAAATATGTACTATATATTTTTTTCAATTAAAATTAAAAATGTGATTACATCAACACCTCTTTCAAACTTCTCTCAATAATTAAACTTGACTGTTACAAATCGGACCGTAATTATTCCACCTTATTTCTCATCTTAAAAGCATGGACTTACACAAATACATATTTCCCACCTTAATATGACAAAAAATAAAAAAAAAAAAATTACATTTCCCTTTCCGTTGAGCTGACCATAGTTTATGTGAAGGAATTGGAATATATATAATTTAATTTTAGATTGATGATTAAAGTTAAATAATATTTAATTGAGAGTGCTTTAAATTATATTTTTCAAACTTTTGTTGTTCATAAAATATATTTGAATTTGTAAGACATCTTGTACTTTAAAATAAATTTTCAAGTGGTGATGATTAAATATGATAATTGGTGAGGTAGAAAGTAGTTTATAGTGAAAGGGTACTGTTTGGAGTAAATCCAATCAGAGAGGTCGTGTAATTCAGCTGATATTCTTCTCGAGGTCTGAGATCTGCAACAACAATACTCGTTAAACTAATTGAGGTGCCCCCGACTAAAGCACTCCGACGCTCAAGTCAGTTCTAGTTGAAATAGGATAATTGAATAGAATATAAAAAGCTTATAGTCTATTTGGCATTACCTAGAGTGTTGTTGACTATAAGGTATTTATAACCTTCTTCCAGTGTGTGATTTGTCGAAAATGCCCTTACCAAATGCATTGGGTTCTAGTCCTTGCCAGGTAGTTGATGATCATTCTAGATCTCGATATTGTTACAGGTGCCTTCATCTCCTATTTTTCAAGATGAACAGTACCTCTGGTAAGCGCCTCCCTACCAAAGGTGGTGGCAGAGTTGGTGGCAGCGATTGTACTGGTTATAACGCGTCATTAATGCGAAGGCATGCTGCCTGTCAAAATAATAAATGCGGCGTAGATCTGAGTCAACATCGGGATGAGTTATGAGGTCGATATATAAATCGAACAAGTCTGGTTAGTCGATTACGGAGAGAGCAGAATATGCTGGAACGAATGAAACTTCCTGTCGAGTATAGTCGATTACAATACAATCGACCAGACAACTGTTGTTGAGTGGCTCAATCCAAAACTGGTGTTGGGCAGTCCAAAACTGATGTTGGGTCTATTGGGCTAAATAAGCATGTTGGGATATCTCATTTCAATAATAAAATTAGTATATGAATAAAAGTTATTTATAAATCAAGTATAAAATATTAATTTTTTAGGTCCAAAATTAAGGATGGGCTAAAATAAATTCACAAGCTTAAATCCATTTTATTAATGGACCCATTTGTTTTGAGCCTTTTTAAAAGGTTCATGAACCAAATATATATATATATATAAGTAAAATTATAAATAATTAATAATATAGATTGCAAGTTATTACAATATGCTCAACTCTCTTATATAATGCGTTTAATGTTAAAACACTCTTTAGAGGGTAAATTAGACTTTCCCGCAAAACATTGCCTGGGTTCTTATACACAACATGACATATCATATAACCCTCAATTCCTGATTAATTTTTTTTATACAAGTAGGCAACCTGTAGAATGGTTAAAGATAAGTTTTTGCTTTTCTTTCTCTCATTCTTTCTTTTCTTATATTCAAGTCGTGGTCCACATCAATCGAATGAGGCTTGGTAATAAGCTTTTAATATCACCCTACTCACGTCTATACATTAAAACATTTAAATAATAAAATTTAAATATAAATGTATATAAATATATTATATATTTTTTAATAACTATATATAATATTTAATTTGAAATTAATAATTAGAAAGAAAAAATATATAAATAAAAGTTATTTAAATTTTATAGATAAATTTATATGTGTATATGTATGTATTTAAGTATAAATAAAAAATGTTATATATTTTTATGAAATTTAAATTTTATTTAATTTAGAATGTCTTAATAGAAAGAAAGATTAATATAATTGATAGGATAAAAATAAAAGTGATTTAAATTTTCTAAATAAATTTATATATACGTATAAAATAAGAACATATGAAATAATAAGAAATGAAAAATAATGATAAATTCATATATGTATAAAGTTAGAAATATACAAAATAATGGAAGAAAAGAGAAATGAAAAAAAAAAAGAAAAGAATGAAAGAAAAAAATTATAATGAAAGATTATTTAAATTGAATTGAAAACATATTAAATAATTAAGGATAAACTAATCTTTTCATATTAAAATTATGTTAAATGAGCAGCTAATGAAAAGGAAGAGGCGGTGTGCATGATTTTTTAAAACACATAAAGGTATTTTAAACATTTATTTTTTATAGGAGGGTAAATTACCTATTTTTAAAATACATGAGGTAAATTACAATTAACCCATAAAACAACTCTTCATCTAATTTCCAAAGACATGAACTGAGAGTTGAATGATTGATATTATGTGAAATTTAAGTATATAAGTTGGGATTGTAGAATTAAATAAAATCATAATATACACTTTACCGTATCGCATCAGACCCAAATAAATTTCAAATATGTTCAATTTCTTATGCATGCATAAGCAAGAAATGCACTACTAAATGCGCCAGCAGATGTGCGCAAATATAGCATAAAATGTACAAGAACAAAAGAAATAAGCAACTAGAAAGGAAATTGAGCACCCTATTTCATATTGTCAACCAAGCTAGAATAGATATAAGGAGATGAAAGCAACAAGGTGATCCACCATAAGTTGTGCCGCAGATCCACGGCAAAAATATGAAATTGGAGATGGAATGCACTACACTGTGGAGAAAAATATTATAGGAAACAAATGATCATAAGTTAGAAGAGTCTTGAATTACAATTTCTGCTCTAGATGATGCTCGACGGAATTTTGCCAACTCTTTTAACATGAGGGATTCTTCTACAGTTTCACCTTCATAAACAGAGCAAATTTCCAGTTTCAAAAGTGCAGTTGCTGATGATAAAAGAAGCTTCACAAACTCCATTTCAGCTTTTGAACCTCCAAACTGATAAATCTCCACATTTTCAAGGTGGCTGAGAGTAAGTTTACATTCTTGTTGTTTCTTCAGAAATTGAGCAGTATCCTCAGCATCAAAGTAACAAGAGTTTATCGACTGGATGAGGATGACAAGAGTGAGCATGGTCCTTTGGAAGAGGAAAATGAAAGAAAAATATACACACACATGCAGAAGGCAATAAAATACAATAAAATTCTCCAATACTTACTGTAATTTTAAGACTTCTCAAATTAGGGGAGCTTCTAATCAACCAAAGAGCACTACTGACTTCAGCTATGGTTGCAAAATTGAATTTGTGCAAATGAAGAACAATCAGATGGCTAAGATTGTCGGCAAGTTTCTGCAGGGCTCCACCCATTTCCAAGAACTTAAAGAAAATACATGAGAATAAGGGAGAGATCAGATGAGTCAAGGAAAGTATACATGTTGAACCAAAGCAAAATCAAAATATTCTACCTGGAGAAATACACCATCAAGTATCACTCTCTTAATGGACGAGAGCCCACCAAAAAACTTGATAAAGTTACTCTCAAGATCTTGAAACTCTGTTACTGCAATCCCTTGGTACAAAGAAATTGAAATTTCCTCAAGGAGTGATGTGTATTTAAAACAAATTGAACTGAATTCGCCCTCAATGGCAAACGACTTGAGATTAGGAGCATCAATCTCAATATCTCCAAAAGAGGTATGGTGTCTGGTTAGATCTAAATACTCAAGCATTGGACACTTGGAGATAAACCTTCTAAGCTCTCCAGGCACAATGAGGACTTCCATAAGATGAAGCCTGACAAGTCTACCAAATCCTTTGAATGAGAAAGGAACTCTTAGCTCGGCATTAACAAGACATAGATGTCTAAGCTGATCGAAGTTAAATAGATGATAAGGCATCGAATGATCAACGCTAGGTTTGTGAGAAAACCAGAATGTTAGTTTTTCAATATGATGGTATGAGAGAAAATGGAACCAATGGTTGATGGCAGGACGAAAATTATCAGCAAGCTCAAGCGTGAACTCTACAATGGGTCCTTTGTGTAATAATAATATTTGATAGATAACAAATTCAATGTCATAGTTTCCCCGTAACTTTTGTTGGAAGAAACTATCAAAAACAAGACATGGGATAGTTACCCATTTGTATCGCCACCCTCTCGACAATATGCTTGTGCTCACTGCATCATGCAAAGGCAAGTACCTAAAAATGTGATTTAAAACATTGGAAGGAAGGTTGCTAATTCTATCAGTTCCAGAGTAACTCCTCATCCTTGCTCTATCCATATGGCTTTAGAGAGATCCTGCAAATGGTTACCAAAGAAGCAATGTATCACTATTTCTGTTCTTTGTAGTTTCATCTTTTAAGTGTACTAAATATTTTCTTATAGATATACTTGATTGTAAATCAAGTACATTTGGTGCATCCTTGCTTAGCAGAATATGAAATGATTCAAAATTTCTATCAATGTGTGCATGCAGAGACCAGAAACAAAAAGCTTGTGTACTAAAACCAAAAGATGGCGTGCACTTCTTGGGTATACAAACTACAAAAGTTTGCAAACTATTCCCACAGATCTTGAATAAGGAAAAACTGACCAAGATCACATTAAATCTGAAGAAGAAAATTTTATTGATTAGATTCCTAATTATAGGACTCTAAGTTCTTGTCACGGACAAGATTAATATCCAGTTCTTTATTCTTTTGTCTTCAGATTTTTTTAATTATTGTTACATTTTTCAATAAATAGATCTTTACTTCTTTTAATTATAGAACGCCTTACACATTGAGGAGAGGCGCAGCAAGGCGCCTGCCACGGGGCGCGCGCCTCGCCTCCCAGCACTAAGATGCCAAGGCAGGGCCCGGCTCGCCTGAGAATACTTCGCAATCAGTTAATCCCAAATAAACTGGAAGTTCTATTATTCTTCTTGGATCAAAGCCATACCACAAATGCATATCAAAGATATTCTTCCCTAACGTTCGTAAAATTTGGGAACAAAGTAAATAAATGAATTATTTCTCTTTATTTTTACCACTCTCTC
>JACGDI010001580.1:1578808-1641968 GCA_014898725.1 Jacaranda copaia
CCCCCCCCCCAACCCACCCACCCCAAAGAGAAAAAAGATTCACATTCTTGAAATGCAAATTGATCCAAAGTCGGTCAAACCCAAAAAGATCCACTAAGAAAAAGAAGGGTAGCAGCAGAAATATTAAAATCCACCCATACAGTGTTTTTAGACAAATTACAGACAAGAACTTCAGTAAAAAGTACGGAAAAGAAAAGGAAGACGACGAAGGAAAAAGAAGAAGAAGAAGAAGAAAAACCCTTACCTTAGTTGGAGGAGCGGGGCGACGGCAATCGTGTGGGAGATGGTTTCATTTTGGACCGAATTTTTCAAATTGAAGTGAACAATAAGCCCTTTGATTTTAGATTAATCTAGATCGTTCGATTTAATTAAATCTAACAGTCTAAAATATTTAGGATAACTGCATATTTGGTGGATAAAATTTTCTCATGTCCATTTAAATTTTTTTATTGGGTTAAGGGTATAATATAAATTTATTGGGCCTAAATCTGGATAATATATTATATTTTTGGACCTAGATAGTGTAAAACTCTACCTATTTACAGTTTAAGCAGTGTCGATTAAATGGTTCAAATTAAGCACAATTATGGAAACTAATTGCTTCCTTAATTGAACTCAAACGATGGATTCACAATTGACACATTAAATTGCACTTGAGTATGTCAAGTCGTCGTATTCGACAAAATATGAAAGGGGAACGCTCCGATTTTTATCGTCGTATCTATAAATTTATATGTTCATACTATTATAAAATATAGGAATTATAGTAGGTTAGGCTAGATTTTAATTTAAATAGACCATGAATGTTATGTAAATGATAAATTTGAACTTAATCTATTATTTATAATAGGTATTTTTTTAAGGTTAAGTCTAATCTTTTTAATAAATTATAAAGTTTTGACCTAGTCCAAAAACTTACCTAAAAGTCTATTTTCTAATAAGATTTCAATTAAATCTAAACATTATATAAATTTAAATTTTTAATATGCACAAATTTATAATAAATTTTGATAGATAATAATCAAAATGATAAATAATAAATATATAATTATGAAAGTTCAAATGTAAGTATAAAAAAAATTTCACTGCAATAAAAAATAATACTAAACAACATAAAGAATTTCATAGAATAATTAAAAAAATTAAATACAATTAGTTATTTAATACTATATCATTATTGTTGTATTCTTTATATGGAAAAAGATAAATGGGCCGCTCTGGCTTTGCCAGCTTTTAGAAAAATAAGCCTAAGTCAAGCCTATTTAATTAAAAATATTACTTCTCAAGTCTTGATATGGCATTTTTACTAAATAAGCTAGGCCACAAGCCTTGAAAAGTAGCCTACCTTATTCTCATCCTTAATGAAAGGGAAGTCCTTTTACGTGTAAAGTGGAAATTATATTTAATCTTTTTACATAACTAGCGGCTGCCTCATGCAATTCTCGCGTGCATAAATATTTTTGATGTATTGTATATCTTAGTGTATATTTTTCTTTAATTATAATAGAAGTTAATTGATGTTTGCAATATATAGTTATTATCTATAATTTTATGTGCTAAACAATATAAAGTACACCAAATAATATTTATGCGAGTAGAAATCTCATGATAATCACTCGTAAAATTAATATAAAACTAAATAATACTTCTAACTCAAAATATTTTATGCCTCCAAATCGTCATTTATGCAATAACTATAATCAAATATTTAATTTTATACAAAAAGAATATCAGAAATTAAAGATTAAGAGATTAAAGAAAATCAAAATAATTTTTGGGTGATTCGGAAGTTTCCAAATCTTGCAACTTTCTTGGAATGTTTTTCAGTTTTTTGTCTACATTTAATCATGGAGGCTTAAAAAATTCCTTTAGCAACTCACGCATGCATATATTTTAAGGTAATTCTCATTTGCTTGTATTTAAAAAATTTAATAAAATTTTAATTGTTTATATATTATCTGTCTTCTCTATTATTATAACTACTGTTTAATTGCTTGATTGGCTAAAATAGTCAATGCAGTATGAGAAGTGAAATGAAGAATTCAATATATGGAAAGCAAAAGCATATTAATATAACTTATTTTATCCATATCAAATAGAAGGGAATAAGATAGTTTGGTTTGAGATAGGATTTTATTTTTTACAACATTATTAAACTAACGATTTATAAAAACATACGAAATAGATTACCTATATAAATTTAGATTCTTCATTTCTCAAGGAAAAAAAAAAGTAAAATTTGCTTCATAAACAAATAAATAAATAGCATAAACAGACAAGCAGCATATATTAGAAAATGCTTAAAAATTTAAACTAAGGCAAATATTTGGTTATGTTTTTTGTGTGATTCTAATATATGTTTTGGGAGGATGAATGTTGAAAATAAGATTGGAGATTGTGGAAATTAAGTTGAGGAATCTAATGGATTTTTGGTTATATTTTGGAGAATAATTAAAAATTGGTTTTAGAGAGTTTTAATAATGTTTTTATATTTTGGGATGAGACATTTTTTACTATAACAGTCAAATCAATATTTTTTTTGTTGAATTTTTGAAGTGAAAGTAGAATTAAATAATTTTTTTTATTATAAGATTAATAATAAAATATATATGATATATATAATATGTAATATGTGTATGTATATATTGAAAATGAGGAAGTTTTGGCAATAATAAAGGATAGTAAATGATATTTTTTTAAAAAAAATTAGTGTTTTGTAGGAAAAATGAGTATATGTTTGGTTATGTTTCCCCAAAATAATTTTGCTCTAGGGGAAACATAATTAAACATTTCCTAAATATTTTTTGAACAGAATGATCACATTATACACGTACTAACCATCTTTCTCTAAGGATAGCAATGGGTCGGGTGTGGAGTGGGCTTGGCAATACTTAGGACCCGCCTCATTAAGATTTTTATGGACTCAAAACTTGCCTAACCCTAAACCCTTATCTAGAGGGTTGGACTCGTTAGACTCATTTAAAATGTTTTAAAAAATTAAAAATATTTATTTTAAAAAAAATAACATCACCATAACTTCATAATATGAGAAAATAATATTAATAACAAAAAAATCACTACTTAAATATATATACATATATATATATATGCATGTTTTAGTCTTTGAAAAATGATAAATTGTGAGCATTGTTATTATTTATATATACATATTGAATATATAAATTATTTATTATGACAATATTATTATTTTTATATAGAACATATATAAAATATTTATATTTTTTCATATATATATATATATGTATATAAATACACACTACATATAATATGCATATAATAAATAAAATTAATATATATAATATCTAGCAAGACAAATTAGTACGTATTTAGGTTTAAATATTAAAATCTGAAACCCGTTCCAAAACCCATTTATCCTATTAAAACCCGTCCGAAATATAAGGAATTCGAGATGAATTCAAGTCTTACCCGAACCTACTGCTATCCCTATTTCCTCAATTGCGTAGTTGTCTGCATCACAATTTGGTTAAATTCAAATGTTTAAAATCTCTCCTTTTTGGGCATTACCTTGATCAGTGAAACATGACTTCATTAGCCCATATATAGGATCAGTGGAACCTTGAGTTTCGCTATAAATTGGAATAGAACTATAGAAAAAGATTTTAAAAAACCTAAGCAAGAAAACACATGCCTTTGAATCTATTTTAAGCCTGGAAATACATATATCCATCTTTAACTTTCAATGATTACCAAAGGTTAATAATTTCTTCAATCACTTTAATATGAAGGATAAAGGAAAACTACATATATTACATTATACTATATTCTTATGAAAACAGACACAGTATAAAATTTATTAATTCAAATAAACCATTTTTTCGAGCAATTTTTAATTTCCATGAGATTTTTTCTCTCTCTTTTCTTCATTAAAAAATACTTAACAACGATACATGAGAAAAAAATATGACAATGGATATGTGCTTTTCTCTATAAAAAGAGGACAAAAAATTTAATCAAACTCTTGAAAAGAATAAAAAAGAAAGGGAAAAAAAAAGAACAAAAATCAAATCTAAAAGAAAAATATGGTAATGGACCTATATTTATTTCGTTGTGAAAAAAAAAGAATAAAAAATTAATCACACTTCAAAAGAACACAAAAGGAAAAAATAAACAAAAAATAGAAATCAAGTCTGAAGGAAAAATATGGCGATGTATATTTTTCTCTATAGAAAAAAGAAAACAAAAAATTAATCACACACTTGAGAAAATCACAAAAGAAGGAAACACAAAAGAGAAAAAGGAAATTAAACTTGAAAGAAAAGTATGACGATGGACTTATACTTTTGGCAGTAAAAAAGAAAAAAAGAAAAAAAAATAATTCACATATTTAAAAAGAACACAAAAGAAAGAAACATAAGAATAGAAACAAACTTACTTTGTAGGCAAAAACGAAGGTAACACCTTTGGGAGAAGATGTCAACTGCAGGAAGAATTCTAATAGCCACAAAAAATGATTTTGAAATTATTTAGTGGATAATATGGAGTGCAAAATGGTGGGTCAGTGGGATTTATTAGAATTGCATTTGTGACCTAATTGTACTTTTTGTGTTTAATAATTTTTAGGTCGGTAAATTTGAAATACTATAAATTTGGTATCTAAATCATTAAATTTCTTATTTTGTCCTTTAAATTGAATTATGCTTTTTAATTTTTCAATAGATGAGAGGGCAATTTATGTAATTGATAAAAAAATATGGCACCCCTACTCGGATATCGCCCTAAGAGAAGGAGTCACTAATTCAAGTTTGAAATTTATATCCAATGACAAGTAAGAAGCCTAAAATTTAATTATTTCAATGGTAAAACAACTTGCACTATTCCAAAAGATCACACCATAAAGTATAATATATACATCCCAAGTATCTTAGGTTCATAAAACATTTACATAATATCTTTCAGATAATAGTCTCAAATAGGTGTAGACCATATTTACAACCAAAACACCTAATCCATTACAAAATGACTTTCAACCCAAAAGTATGATCCTTTGCCTCTCACCACGACCTGTCTAGGAAAAATAAAGGATAACAAGGAGGGTGAGTCTTAAGAACTCAGTAAGGGAAATACATGATAGAAGTTGGACAGAAATAATGAATTGCAATAACAAATAACAAAACCTTTTGATAACAATTTAGATGATTAGATTGTGATTAACAAGAATTAGATTTAAACTCATAAGAACATGAAACATGTAAACAGTTAGCAGGCTTGTTGACATCCTTTCTTATTGCTCCACGATCAACACAAGTTAACAATTAATAATATCTAACCTGATCATGTAAACATTAAAATCGCTAATACCATCATCAGTATAGCATAAACAAGATTTCCATATTACTTTATTGGTCGAGCACTTAGCTCGATAGGTAACAACTTGTTGTATAGCATGGTCGACCACATACTAGATCCTGCCACTCATAGTTTGCTACCTTCAACTACTTGTAAGTCAGGATCGTAAGTGGGTACTAGCAAGAAGATTTGTCACTATCAGTCCGTTTTGTCCGACCATCTTTCTAGACCTAGCTTTGAGCCCATTTCCCCCTTCCCCATGGCGTCCCTTTGGGTGATATCCAGCCAATGGTGTCCCATGGGTTAGTATAATATAATGCCAACAGATATATGTTTCGCCTTTAACATTCAATATGGTTATGATAGGTATGTAGTTGAAATAATAATGTACACTGGCTGGCAAGGTTGTTTAGGGTTTAGAAAGTAAGACCACAATGTAAACATATCAGAGCAATATATTGACAAGATCTCTTTAACAAATAACATATTTGTAAGAAGCTAGCAAGTTATATACTGGTAATCTTGTACAGTACAAGGGATAGAATTTTGACAATGTAAAGAAAGTTCCAAGCACTAGAACAAATAGAAAACAACATTGACATCAAAAGATAACCCTCACAGGGGTATTCAATTCAGATAACAGATAGCAAATTGGATTTCCAAACACATTTCAAACAACAAAATATAGTACAAATATAGAAAATCCACGCAGGGGCTTATTATGAATAATAGATAGTGAGAAAAAGTGCCAGTTTAGCAGACCCTCACAGGGGTATAACAAGTATTGATTAAGCTTAAACAAGCAAGTATTAGTTGGTAGACCCTTATCTCCAATAGCTTTAGAAGGTAGCCACAATCAATAGCTTACTGATCCGCAGTTTCCTGCTCCTCGTCACCTAACCACGAGAGTGATTTATTTATCGAAACCTATATTCAACTAGGATAATCTTCAATAATCATAATTTGCTACATACTATCTATTTAAGATTAATAACTACCTAATTAATTCAGTATTAGAATTCACCTAAAATTATCATCTAGAAAATACACCAATAATGCTACCAAATTAATATAAATTTTAGTGTTCTTAACAATACGAGCTATAGATCTAATCAATTAAATTCCATATTGGTATCCTAAGTAGTGATAATATAAACCGATTAAATCAATAACCCAATTATTATCATCAAGTTCCAATCTTCAAAATTTAGGGGTTTTCTAACTTAGTTAACTCAAAAATTCCCAAATTATCACATTTGATACAATTCCAAGGTCCAAAAATCCAACATCATTCATGCAACAACCATTTCACTACCTAATACAATTTGGAGTCAATTATTCGAAGGTACAAGAGTTATAAGTGAATGAAAATGTATAAAAATCCTAATATGAATACCGATCTTTACCCAGAAACACACAATTGAGACCTCAAAATCACGAATCAATCCCACCACTGTGACTAGCACAGTGAGGAGAAGTTCTGTCTGGGCGCCGTCGGAAATGTCAAGACCACCTTTCTTCTTCTTGAATCCAACGATGGTTTTAGTTTTCAATTACGAGGCTGGAATGATTGTCAACTATGGCCCAAAAGCTTCAGCTCCACCTTCTCGTTGTCACGTTTGTAACTACCATTTTCGACGTTGCCGTTGCTCTACTCCTCCACACAAGGCCACCAGCTCATTCTCTGAGCCAAGGGCTTCTAGAAACAAGGCCCAAATTGCCTCTCCGATGCCGACTCATCACTAATCTCCGTGTTCAATTTTCAGGTTTCCGAAAACCATGTGGTATTAGTGTTAGGTTTATGTGTGTGTGGCAATGGGGTTGCTGGGGGTGAGGAGAGATAATTGGTGGTGTTGGATGAAGGGAAAGTTCGCCAATGATGGTGAGGAAATGAGAAGGAGAGAAGATGGTACGGTAATGGTGAAAAATGGAGAACGTGGTGAAGATGAAGACACTTTTCTTTTTCATAAAATTCAATTTTTGAATTTTGCAATTTAGTCCTTAATCTTGTTAAGTTAATCAATTAAATTCTCCATTTAATAAAATTTCATGTAGACCCTAGTTAACCTAGGAGATTCCATGCAAGTCCCAAGTTTTAAATTTTTAGTTTAATTAAGTCTTCAAAAATTACTAATCGGCCCCAAGAAATTTAAATAAAATAATAACAATATAAGAAATAATTAAATTTCACAAAATTAAAAATAATAAAATTTAAATTCTCTAAATCATAAAATTTTGTAGTGTTACAAAAAAAAACTGCTATTTTTTTTATATAAAAGTATCTTCTTATTTGGAATAGTATAAGTTATCCTTTAATTCTTTTTAAAGTTTAAAAAGATAATGTGATACGGAGGATAAAATTGAAAATTATGAACTTTTTAGGTGGTTGTGATACAAAATTCTATTTTTCCAAATTTAGCCTCACAACCACTTTTAAACACACCACTTAATTAAGGTCTTTAATTGTAAATATCATAAGTATTATAAAAAAATAATAAAAAATATTATATTTGTATTGACACATTTCAACCATGATATTTCTGAAAAAGCAATATATAGATTTTATTATAATTTATTTATGATATTTATAAGCAATATTTTTTATTGGATTATTTTACTCATTATTTTAATATAATTTTTTTTTAAAAAAAAACTATTATGGGGATTTGTTTTCAATAGATTAGTAATCTATTTTCATTTCTTTTAATTAACTAAAATTATTTAACATAGTATTATTATGAAACCTGCAATTTATAAATTTTTATCAAATTCTTTAGTTGCCATCATTCTTCTTTTATTAGGTCAATTTGTATTTTTATAATTTATTAATTAATTTCTTAAAAAAAGTAATTCTTTCTTTATATAAAATTATATGCGCGAAAACTGCTTGCCTAGATTGATAGCATAATATAAGAATATGAACACAGAGGACCGTAGATTATGGGAATCACTTAATATAATTTGTTAATGAAATTAATGCAGGCAGACAAATCCAAAGGAGAAAGAATAATACAAAAGTTAATCAAATCAAATTAATGAAACGAAAAATATAACAAAGAAATGAAACCAAAACACCAGCACGTATCACAGTTGCTAGCTTCGCTTTTGAAAATCCAAGGACGACAATCGTATGGTTATTACACATCAGACTCATAATTATTTGCCTTAAGGTTTTATATATTGTTTCGTCCTACCGTAATTTAGTAAAAGGTCAAAAGGGGGAAACTAATTAATGCTCAAACTCCGCATAAATTATTAAAGAACAAAAATGAAAATAAATAAATAAATAAATAAATAAATAAAATAACCCTTCCTCATAAGACGATGCGTGGACTGTCGTCTTATGCTCATTTTTGGAACAAGAAAGCACCAAAACAACCCTAAATCCTGTCGTCTTTAGCAAATTCGCGAATGTGCCCAATTTGATCTTTTAATAATTCTACTTCAACACTCTATAATGGAAAGAAAATAGCTAAATGACATTAATTAATAGTGAGACCGGCTGAAAGACAGCACTTTCCATACACACAAATTATTGTGGCGGGTTGCCTTATGAAAGTTCCATCCATAATGTAATGCCCATGGTTTTATTTTGTATTTAATCAATTATGTTTTTTTTATTTTATTGTATTTATTGTTTCAATTAAAATTTTAATAAGAGATGGAGTATCATTTTATAAAATAAATAAATAAATATTAAAAATTCTCATGATTAAATAGTGAAAATTAGTATTTCAGGTCCACATATAATATATATATATATATATATATCTATGCAGATATTCTATATTTTGGGAGTATAAATTATAATTCTACTCAAATTAATATTATATTGTACAAGAGCGAAATTATTAAACATTAGAAATTAATGATAAATATGCTAGAGTTAAAGTAGGATAAATATCCTAGTTTTAGAAGGAAAATAATTAGATTAGAGTCCTTAAAGAGTAAACTGCTTCTTTCCACATATATATATATATATGTATATATAAATAATAAAACCCTAGTCATTTTAATCTACAAAACACAACAGAAACAAAAAGAAAAGAAAAATGAGAGAGAAAGAGAGCTGGGAATTGTACGTTTAAACCCATTTATATTTCTCTTTTGACTTCTGGTGCACTATAATTGGACTTGATGTTATTTAACGAATAATGATGCGCAGCGACAGCGTCCTCTCCTCACCCCCCGTGAAATACCTTATGCATGAAATCGAAAATTCAGAATCTGGGCTGATTGTTACCCACATTTTGACCGCAAATCTGCTTGTGTGTGTTGTCTGCATCTTATAAATTTGCTTAAAATTGTGTTGTCATTATTTAATTTACCCAATGGGAGAGAGAGGAGATATTTATTAAATGTCTTCCATAGACAGCCTATGAGTTGTGACCCATGAGGATTGCTTTGACTTGTTTTTTTTCTTTTGTGGTATTGAAAATTGTTTTCCTTTTATTCTTTACATTAATTTTTTCATTATTGTAGTACATCAAATCAAATTTTGGTTAAGAATTAAAACTATCTAATTGAACGAATAAATTGAAATTGCAACCAATTCAAGTCCCAAGATATCATGCTCTAGCTGAATTATTGCTAGATTGACCTTAATTCTTATTTTGACTGTTGTTCCATTGACTAGACCAATTTTATTAATTATTCTTATTTTATTTTATTTTTGAATGAATTTGAAACATGAGTGAAGGTAGGTTTTGATTTACTAAGTGTTTCTTTTCAATTCATTAACACAGCCTCTTTATTTTTAAAATGCATTTGAGTAAATTTTGATGTTATATAATTCTCAAAACCAATCCTTTTTTGAAGGAGTTCTTTTTTTTTCTTTTCAAATTTAGTTGAATTTAAATTGCACATATGCATCCACTTAATTACATCACTAGAATCCAAAACTCTTATTTTAGAAGATGAAAGTGATGCTTGGGACTTCTCTGAGAACACATTGAATGTCCAGCTTGAGGAACTGTATTATTAATGAATTTAAACTTTAATATTTGCTCAGTGGAACCAATTCTCTTTCTTTTCATGCATTTTGTTGTATGGTTAATAAGTGTTGATATTGTTAGTTATAGAAGTCTTACTATTCGACCGATCATAGTTTATAAATAATTATGAAACAAACTCAATTAATTAAGTATGTTTAGAATTGGATTTACACACATAGGGAGTCTAGATTTAATTGTTTTGGAAGTTAGTACATAAAAGAAAGAAGAGATGAGTTTAATTTTTATAGTCGTGTAAGGTGGCGTGATATTGTGGACGATATAAATCAAAGTACACCTAAAGTTCCCTAAATGAGATATTGATTAAATTGGATATTGCTATTATTTTAACAGGTGATCAAGGATTCCACACGACAAAATCTATTTTTTATCCGATCGAAAAGTACAATGAGTGCCTATTTCTACGTATAATATATCTTATTACTTTTTAAAACCTAGAAGGTTATTTGTAATACATTCTAATGGGAACTTTTCTTCAATATATACTACATTATAATTATATTCCACTGTGCACATGAATTTGTCTATTTTGTTCCGTGATGCAAGAGAAACATATTTTTTTTCCAAAGCCATGGCTATTGTTTCTTCATGATTTAGGCCTAGCAGCTAAATACAATGGTCGACACTGATAATTGAACTTACTGTTATTGATATTGTTTGTTGGATCCAATTTAGTCTAAGTGTGCAAGGGACTTCCTCAGCTGGCAACAGGGCTTGCCGATTGAACACCAAGTCATCATGGCCTAGTCTCCCCAGTGTACAGTAGAAGCCATTTGTGGTGAGGCACCACTCCTTGTTTGAACATTCGTCCTTCATTTAGCTCATTCGAGCTAGAGTGGCATTAGGCACTTCTGTTTACACATTCATCATTTATTTAGCTCATCCAAGCTAATGTTTAGTATTTGGGAATGAAAATGACTTTGAACTTCAAAACAACTTACAGGAAACCAAAACTACTCAGAACTAAACTTCAATGAAAACAAATGCTAATGTAAACACAACTAGCAATGTAGACTTCAACAAAAGGAAATTAAATGTAAAAACGCCGAAGGTTCTGCACATTTCATGGCCGAGCTATTTTCCCACCTTCCACTATCTCTAGCTCGTACGCTCTTTCTTTTAGCACCCTGCTCACTTTATAGGATCCTTGCTAATTTAGCTCCAACTTTCCTACATTTCCTAGTGCATCTGCCCTTCTCAACACCCAATCTCCCACCAAAAAACTACAAGGCTTAATCTTTCTGTTGAATGGGGTTTGCATCTTTTGCTTGTATGTAGCCATCCAGAGGTAAACGCTCTCCCTTTTTTCCTCAATCATATCTAAAGAGGCCCTAAGCAATTCTCCATTCTCCTCAAGGTTATATGATAATACCCTGTGAGACTCTATCCCCACCTCAGCTGGGATTGGCACGTCCACTCCATAAACCATACAGAATGGTGTTTTACCCATAGATACTCTGGGTGTGGTTCATGCGTCCACAATACCCTAGGAAGCTCATCTACCTGTCCACCCTAGCCTGATTTAACCTTCTTTTCAAACTCTTCAGCGAGTCACGATTAATGACCTCTATTTGCCCATTGATTTGTGAATAAGCTACGGTACTGAAACCTTAAGTTATTCCTATCTCCTTACACTAGGCTTGTACCTTGGCTCCTTAGAATTATTTTCCATTATCCAAGACCAACTCCCTGGGGATGCCATACCGACATACTATACTTTTCCACAAAAATTTGAGTACCTCATTCTCACTTATTTTAGCCTACAGCTCAGCCTCTACCCACTTGCTAAAATAATCTATTGCCACCAATAAATAATTTCTTTACCCCGCTGCCATAGGAAAAGGTGCCCCGATATCCATTCCCCATTTCGCAAAAGAGTAAGGAGCACTCATAGCAGACATAAGTTCAATAGGTACATGGCTAATTTGGATGTGCTGCTAGCATCTGGAGCAGTTTTTCAACAACTTTTCTGCATCAACTTGGACAATGGGCTAGAAGTATCTAACTCAAATATCTTTGGAGTCTAAGGCTACCCTTCCTAAATGGTTCCCGCAACACCTTTTATGAATCTCTCTCAAGATGTATTCTCCCTTTTGAGGGGACAAACATCATAGCAACAACTGAGAAAACTCGTTCTTATACAGCAACCCACTTACAATAGTGAAACTAGCAGCCCGTACACACAACTTATGATCAGCCTCCGCATGATTCGCCTTTAGGTATCTCATGATCAATGTTCTCCAATCCCAACCCTCTTCTACAACAAGAACCTTAGTTTCAAGACTTTCTTTATCTAACTCTTGGATAGTCACCTGCCTGGTGTTACATTTAGTCAAGGAGCTAACTATCTTAGCCAAGCAATCAACCTTTTTGTTCTCCTCATGAGAGATATGAGTTACTTGACGTTCAACCAACTACTATCTCAATTTATTAACCAACTGCAAATATTTGTTCATCTTTAGCTCCTTAGCTTCATCATGTCCCTCATTCTGCTTCACTACCAACTGCGAATTGGTAAACACTTGGACACGCCTAACTTCACTTTGCATGGCCATCCTAGTCCCTCATATCAAAGTTTCATACTCTGCCTCATTATTTGAGGCTTTGAAGCAAAATTTCATCGCAAACTCTATCTTTTCTCCTTCTGGATCAATGACCACAATTCCAGCTCCACTTCCCCTCTGTCTTGATGACCCGTCTACATACATCAGCCATACACCTTCATCCCCTACCATGGGCGCATCAGCAATAAAATTTGTTAAAACCTATGCTTTTATAGTGTTCTTAAGGGCATAACTTATTTCATATTCTCCTAACTCTACAGCCCACTTGACCAACCTTCCTGTCACATTTTCTTTTCTAAGAGTCTGCTTCAAAAGGTTGTTAGCACACACCACTATAAGATGAGATAAAAAATATGGCAGTAACCTTTTTGCTGTGACAACCACAGTTAGTGCCATCTTTTCAATTTCTGGATACCTCAGCTCAATAGCATGTAAAATCTTACTGACATAGCATACTGGCTTTTGACTAGCTCCATCCTCCTTCATGAGCACTGAGCTCATTGCCTACTTGGCCACCGTCAGATACAAATATAGCATCTCTCTTAGGGCGAGCTTTATTAATAAGAGCAGCTCGGCTAGATAGGATTTCATCACTTCAAATGCGCATTATGCTGCCTCTCCCTACTCAAATTGCTTCATCTTCTGCAATATCACAAAAAAGGAAAGACTTCTATATGTAGAATGGGATATGAACCTGCTTAGAACAGTTATTTCTCTTGCCAACCTTTGCACCTTATTTACATTTCTTGGTGAGTTCATCTCCATGATAGCCTTGAATTTTTTTAGGTTTGTCTTGATTTTTCTTTTCATCACCAGATAGCCCAAGAACTTACCCCCTTTTACTCCAAAGGTATATTTTTTTGGGTTAAGCTTCATCCCGTATTTGTGCAAAGTTTCAAAAGTCTCCTTCAAATCTCCCACATGATCAACTCGGTTCACACTTCTCACCAACATATACTTCAACATTTTGTCTGATCTAGTGTTTGAACATCCAATCTACTAATCTTTGATATATGGCCTTTAGATTCTTTAGACCAAAGGGCATGAACAAGTAACAGTAAGTTCCTTGTGAAGTAATGAAACTCATCTGCTTGTGATCCTCTGTGCTGAAAGAAATCTATGGTATCTTTATGTGGCATCCATTATGCTGAGGAGCTCACACCAAAAGGTGGAATACCAACAATTCAATCCTAGGCAGGGGATAGAAATCCTTTAGGCAAGCTTTGTTCAAGTCTCTAAAGTCTATGCACACTCTCCACTTATGCACATGCTTTGGTACCAATACCACATTAGAGATCCATTCTGGGAACTGGATTTCCATAATATACCCTACGTCCAAAAGCTTCTCCACCTCCTACTGAATAATATGATCTTTCTCAAGGTCAAAATGTCTCTTCTTCTGCTTTATTAACTTAACAATCGAGTCAACATTAAGCTTGTGCTTGACTATTCTTAGGTTTATTCTTGTAAGATCCTTGATAGAAAAAAGCAAAGATGTCTATGTACTTTCTTAACAAAGTAATTAATTCTACTTTCAAATCTATCTCCAAGTGAGAGCCTATTCACGTAATCTTGTTGGGATCTCCTAATACTAGTTCTACAGATAAGAGCTCTCCCACTAGTTCACGTTTTTGCTACCTTTCTGCCATAAGAGATATACCTAACCCGTTCTGCCTCTGCTTGTGTATGGCCTCTTCATCCTTAATACATCCATTCCTTACTGCATCAACGGTCTACTTACAGAATGTATATTGATCTCCCATTACTTTCCCTACTATTCGCCCCACTACATACTTTAGTTTCACATGGTACAAGAAAGCTATTACCTGGAATAGCTGCAACATAGGCCAGCCAAAAATCACATTATATGCAAAAGGAGCATCAACTACTAAGAAATTTACCATACCAGTCTTTTGGTGTATTGCTGTCCCTAGAGAGATGGGCAACAAAATCCATCCCTTATATTTGATTGCCTCTCTCTAAAATCTAGACAACGATGTCTCTACTGGTTCCAGCACAGTGTTCTCCAAATTCATTTGCTGAAAAGCATCATAGAAAAGGATATTGGTCGAGCTGCTACCATTAATGAAAATATAGGCTACTTCATAGTTAGCTATCATACATGTGATAACCAAGGCATCTTGGTGAGTTAAGTATAAGGTTTTTAGGTCATCTAGTCCAAATTGAATGACAAGGATGTCATTGTTGTTGGAGATGAATGTTACTTCCATGTTTCTGTGCGTCGTTGCGTGAGCCCTAGCCCTCTTGGCCTGATGGGTATCCTCTTCAATTGGACTTTCTAACATCATATGGATCACCCCTTTGACTGTCCAATTTTGGTGTCATTTTTCCTCTTAGGTTGGCGTGCTTCCCGCGTAGGTTATGCCAAGTGCTTATGCATATTCTCTATTTCAACCACATTCACAAATTCATTCAACTGCTAAGTGCCCACATTCATAAATTCTCTATGTTATTGTGAAAATGACAAAACTTGTCTGACTTTGGGCATCTTGGAAGTCCCCTATGAGTACGTGGCCATCGCAGCAGGTTGAGGTGTTCAATAGATTATATAACCTGCTTCCTTAATAACTGTAAAGAGGTATAATAGTTAAACTTGGGACCCATCATTGGTGGAATCTTCACATGTCGTACAAATACCTCCCTAAATCTCTCTTCCTACTTAGGCTCTTGGTGATAGGATTTCTCTTCTCTCCTTTTTTTCTCTTAACTCCCTCTCCTTAGCCTCACAATTCTCTTCTTCATGAATGTATTTCTCTGCATGCCACAGGAGCTCATTGTAACTATCCGCAGTCCTTAAGCAAAGGCACCACTCAATAATTCTAGAGTGGCTGACGGGAATTCTAAAGCAATCATAGTGAATCATCTAACAAAACTCCTCAGGCTTTTAATCTCTCCTTGCTAAAATGCAAGCAAGCTTTGGACACTTCGTTGATATGTTTGTTACTGGTAAACTGATATAGGAACTTTTAGGTGAATTCATCAAACGTGTGAATTGATCGGGATGGCAATTATCCCAATCACTAATGTACGGCTCCTCTTAGGGTGGTAAGAAACATTCTGCACTTCACTCCGTCTAAGAATTAACACAGCATGGATAAATTCTCAAACTCACATAGATGATCAGCAGGGTTTGCAATACCCATGTACCTAGGCATATTGAAAAACTTGTAATTCTTTGGGAAGAGATCACATAATATGGCTTCAACGAAGGGCAAAGCTTTGACTTTTTTCTCACCTTCCCTTCCATCTTTTTCCTCATCTCCACCAACTATCTTCTCATCTCCTCCATCTCAACAACTAAGTATGATTGAGGCTTCTATTTCTTATTCAGGCCATGCCTTATCGACACCTAACTTTTTGCCATCGCCTCTACTAGAAGTGGGCAACGAGTTCGGGTATGGAGATACTCAACCCAACACCATTGGGTTTTTTCTATTTGGGTTGGGTATTTTTAACCCCTATACCTGATCAAGTAATTAAGGGGGTATCCGAATTTTTGGGGGTCGGGTATCGGGTATTGGATTAAGGTACCCGATATCCAATCGAGTACCCCCATTTAATTTAAAAAAATTGATCAAGTGTTTTGGGCTTTGGGCCATTATTTCATATTTAAATATGAATTTAGGCTCACTTTAATATCTCAATTCCCAAGCTCAAATTAAATTGTAGAATAAATTTAGCAGCCCATTCTTTATATGTGACTATGTGTTATTATGTTTCATGGGATATAAAGAAATTGAAGTATTTGAATTACTTGCTTCTTATATGGGTATTGCCGTATTGGCCTATTGGGTAATGGGTTAATTCAAATGAGTTTTTGGGCTAACAAAAGATCGAGGGATTGTGAAATAGAAATTGATCAATTTCATGTTATTTCTAAAAGTTATTAATGATCATATTTAAATTTATTGTTGGATGTAAAATATCAAACTCCACAAAATATTATAGCGAATATTTTTTTTAATAAAAAGGCATGTTAAAGATAAGAAATAGAAAAAAAAAAGAAAGAAAGAAAAGGAACAATTTGTTAAACAGGCTCAAAATTCTAATTCTTACATTATAATATAAGACTTTATAATACCATATTTGACATTAATGTTTATATTTAAGTTTTAAAAATATATATTAGTTGGTATTTAAAACTAGTGAATAATGAAATGTAGTACTATCAATTGGTTCACGACGAAAATGAATAATCAATTAATAAAATTTTAATTTATATTTATTAAAAATATATAAAAACACTTAATGGGGGTTTGGGGGTACCCGTACCTGTCTCTTTGTTATCTCTTGAATTGCTCATTCTCACGTCTTAACTCTTAATTTGTTCCCACAAATGGCGTCAAATTGATGCTAAAAATAATATGTAAAGCACCAAATGAAATAATTTGAGGTAATCTTCTATTATTTTCTTGTTTGGATAATCTACCTCAAAACTTTCTCAAAAAGTATTTTATCTAGCTAAAGACTCCACTAGCCAAGATTATAACTACCCAATAAGCCACTAACTATTTACATGCAACTGAATCAATGAAATGATGACACGTGTACCCTCTTTTCCCTTCCTTCACACTTATGTAAACTGCTGCTGCGATGGAAATAAAATTGAGAGCAGCTCGGCTATCCTATTAGGTGCATCTCAACTCCTTTTGGGTGCATCTCGAATCCTTCTCTTCAATTTAGCTCAGCTCCTCTTAAAAGGTGCATCTCAACTCCTATTGGGATCATCTCAGCTAATATTGGGCTTAGCTTAGCCTAAAAGAGATATATCAAGCTCCACTGAAATTATGGAAATCTTAATGGATACCTTTAGCTTGGGGTAGCAGTACATCCACATAAAAAATTATAACATTAAGAAGTTCCTAAAAAGAAACTCATGTTGAGATTAGGCTCAAATAAATTTCAACTGAGGCTTAGACTTGTGCTGAGGCTCTACTGTTATTGAGCTCGAACACAAGATATTTAGTTTAACTTCATCAATTCTACAAGGTTATGCATTAGAGCTCAAAAAACCTTAAGTTAAAACTTAGAAGAGTCTATCCAAAATAACTTCTGAGCTACAAATATTACACACACACACACACACACATACATATATGCTTTCCAAATCTTTTACATTTTTACTACAATAATTTAGATCCTTCAAACGGATCAAATTATTCATAACAACAATGCAATTTTTCTTATTATTGATAATTAGTGATAATTTATTGATAGTAAAATTTTTATCACAAATTATACTAATAATTTTTATTATTGTTAAGTTGTCATCATACATGTGACATTATTTATCAAAAATGACAACTTATGGTATTAGTTTTGTTAATTTTAGGTTATATTGCGGCAAAATATACATTGTGGTCGCTTTAAAAGTATTATTAATGACATTACAAAATTGCAAGTTATTGTCATTTTAAATGTTTTTATTGATAATTTGCACATTGCCACTTTTTTTTTTTGTTACTAATATTACAATTTTTTACTGTAGCATTGATGGGGGCGGGTTTTACTCTAAAAGGACATCTCAAAAGGTAACAGAGAAGAACAATCTATAAACTATTTCAAAATTATTATATACCTTCCCCAAAATGGTACGACATTAGATATTAAAACTATTAATTAATGTGGCTTGAATTTGGTGGATTCGAATTATGATCCAATCTAAGAAGCCCACGTTGCAACCCAATTTAGACAAAACAAAAAAATGGAGGTAAATCTTGTATTCTATAACTTTGGGGTCATTTAGTCCAAATGAATCTTGAGGAAAATAAAAAGGAGATTTAAGAATTTATAAAGGTCAATGATCTATACACCTTTTGCTTATTCGTAATGTTTTAGGCATAACCGAGCCACATTATATTCGTGTGTCTAAATTTTTTTTTCTCTTTTCTTTGTGTGATTGTGTGGGCATATATGTTGTGTTTCATAACAAAAGTTTATAACCAATGGGGAATTTACAAACACTAATTCATCTTCAATTTATTCTCACAAATACATATAATCCAAACATTATTAATTACATCAAAATCACACAAAAGGAAACACTAAACCAATCATAGTTACCAATCAAAATGAAGAAGAGCAACACAAATACATATGCAATGTATATCATTGCTTTATTCAATACACGATGATCATGTGTGTGTGTATATATATTCTAATTTTGAGTTTGATTCCAGCAAGGCTTGTTGTAATTAATCGAACCAACGAGGAAGAGGGACAACAAAGAATTTCATCATTCCTTCTTTACAGTCATTGCCCTCTCCGCTAGCGAAATAGTGAGGCATCCACTGATTCAGCACGTAAGAGAACCCGTTCCCGGCTCCTTCATTCGGATTGGCCAAAAGACGCGCTTTACTGAAATCGCATGTTACAAAACTGTACAGATTTGGCAGCAAGTACACACTGTGTGGCGGGTTCTCGTTGCTCGGAGGAGGATAGTTGAAAACTGAAATAGATTACAATTTCGTACAAATGGTTAATCCTGACAATTAATTTATAAACTATATGTTATATAATACTTTTAAATAATCAAAACAAACGTCTATAATTTTTGTTTATAGTCTATTAGAGCTTGAACTCTTAACCTCCTACATTATGTAGGAGACTTATGCAAGTGGATTACAGGCCACTCCACAACTACTTTGCTTTTCTTTTTTTTATATTGAGTCATTCAATAGATGAGTATCAATCCCTAAACTATGTAATTTATCTATTGTTAACAAATGATTTTAAAAGTGAACTCCTGCTTTATTAGATAGAGAAAATAACTAAATTTTCATGATTGATTTGCATTGAACTTTATTTTAATAGTTTCAAGAGCTTGAATTGATCCTAGATCAACATTAATAACAAATTGAATAGACATTAATAACTAATTAGGTATATACATAATTTTTTGATAGTGTTTCTACTACGGATAGAAATTTTTCGATTCATCACCACAGTTATATCTAATGTGGTTTATTATTAAAAGAATTTAATAATATCAACTAAAGTATTTCGTATTACATGTAAATAGGACTCAGGTAGAATGGTCAATGACACCAAGTGGACATTCAATTATAGAGAAAGATAATATGATATTTTAAGTGTTACACAATTTAGAGAAAGAACACACTATATAAGTTTGAAAGTTCAACCAATTGAAATATCTACATTATATGCGGAATAATGATTTTACTGAGGAAAGACAGAAAATTATTAAGAAAAATCTTCTTTACTACAGTCCGCACCTCCATTCTCTTCATTTTTTCCCAAATATTTTTCTTAACAATTAAATAATTTTTTTATTTTTCTTTTCGTTAATAATTTTCCCTCCTCATCAAAACACGTAAACCAAACAAAATATTAATATTTCAGCTGTGAAAACGTACAAATATATACAAGGGAATTACTTAGCTAAAGTCTTGATAAAGAAACAAACAAAGGATTACTTACCTAAAGTGTCATTGATATAGAAGGGACCATGTTTGAGAGCCCAGTCGGTGTAGTTGTAGCCGAAGCGCCACCCCTCGGACCCTCCCACGACTATGGTTTCACCAAGGCTAACCCCAAACATGCATGCAGCTACAAGGACGAAAATCGCTATACAATTATAATTGAAATTAGCCATCCTTCTGTTCTAATAAGATCAAACAAATAATCAAACTGATCAGGAAAAGAACAAAGGAAAATATAGAAAGATGGGTGTTGAAGAGAATGGCTCAGAAGGAGGATTTATATAGACATTTTCAGCAGAACAGAAAGCCGTAACAGTCATTCCCACAGCAGAAAAATTCCACGCAAAGCGTTTACAAAAGAAAATAATTTAATTAGAAGTCAATTTTTCCATGTTTTCTGCTTCCAGAATAGTTTGATTTAGTTCTTGGTGTTTCTGGCAGGTTTTTGTCAAATCCAATGCCCCTGGAGAATTTGAGGTTGCAATATTTCAGAGTATCTGATGATTAATGGAGGAGATACGGGGGTATTCGTGTAATAGTTCACCTTGACGAAGAAAATTGATCAAGAATTTTTTGCCAGTACCAGGAATATTGCGGCAGCCAAAATTACAGGGCGTTTAAGTCGGTTAAAAAAAGGCTGAAAATTGATTTTTGGGATTGTTCATCTTCGGACTTTCAGTGTCCATCGGTCAATACCGGAATCATAAATTTTGATTTTAGAAGATGAGGTTGACTTTGTAGAAAATACGAAAGATAATCTTCTATTTTTTTTAATAGGATAAATTTTTTAAACTTCAATAAAAGAATATGTATAGTATAACTTAGGGCTATTAATAGATCAAAATTCGATTTTAATTCAAATTTTAGGATTTTTATTTGATTAAAATATTCGATGGATCAAATTCGATTATAAATATATGTAATCCAAAATAAGTGGATTTGATACGGAATTAAGTAATTCGATCCGTTAAAGATTCGAATCCAAATTTTAATTAAATTAATACTCTTATATTTAATATTAATAAAAATTTTAAAATAAAATCTATATATCATATTAATATAATATCTATATTAATGTTTATGTTATACTATTAATATTGAGCTTTTAGTTTAAAAAATAAAAAGGATACTGATAAAATATCAAATATAACAATGTATTATTTAACTTTTTGATTAATATATAATAAACAGATGTTAAAAATTCAAATATGACTTAAATTTATTTTATAAATACAATAATTTTATACTATCCAAGGGGAGGAAAAAATATTAAATTGAGCTGGATTTTTTTATTAGATATCAAATATCCATCGAATTTATGTATGATACTTACCAATAAAGATCTTATAGAATATCAGGTTGAATTTGAATATAAATTTTAATAATTAAATTTGAATTTAAATATAATTGATTCGATCTAAATTTAACTTGTTGGCTATCGTAGCATAAGTCTATATAGATTTGGGGGATCGCCCAACCAGTCCTTTTCTCATTATCATCGAGAATGTTCTTTTTATTTCATTATAAGTAAGAAAGCTAAAATCCTTACGTTAATTGGATGCAAAACTGCTCAACGACTCAAATTATTACTTTTATTAAAAAAAAAAAAAAACATTAACGGTATGTACAACAGGAAAGATAGAATTCATAGTCCAACAATATAATTGTTTAAAAGAAAAAACTCCAAAACTGTCATGGACCTTGCGGTGTTCTATTCCAATATTTAAATTCAAAAATCAAATTGTTTCTCGATTCTATGGGCGTGTCGATTGAGCAGGCCCAAACTAAACAAAGAAGCCCAAAATCAGTAAAGGTGGCTCAAATCAAGTAAAACTCACGTTGGAATAACTCGAATCAAACCAATCCGATTACTCGAACCCAACTTGAATGTTCTATAACCACCAATCGAATCTTTACATGGACAATTGAGATGCTATCATTTCACCTATTGTTTATCAATAAAGTATTACTATAAATACCATAAAATCTCATATTTAACAAATATTGGTTTCTAAAATTTTCACTTTGTTGTTATCCATAATTTATTGCACTTTCTCGACCCCGTAATCTAGTTTGAAAATATTCATAAATGGTAGGAGGATTTTCAGTAGGATCCCTTCCAATGATTTTAATAATTTTATTGTGATTTTAATTCACAACAGATAGTTTGATACGAAATCTTAACTCAAATCTAATTGATTTGATAGTGAAAGATCATTGCCGAAAGTTTAACTTAGTGCTTTGATCTACCAACAGAGTTTATCAACTTCATTATGACTTCATACCACAAAAAAGGCAAGTATAAATTATTTGATGTAATAAATTCATGATGCTAACGTTATAGGCTCCGAAATATAGCCAGTAACGCATTGAAGAGCAAAATTGGAGTGACGCACTTTAAGGACATTCTATTGGGTCATATAAAACTTTGGCGGATCCTAAGTGTAGCCCGTAACGCCTTACGATCCATTGCCGATTCTTGGGTCCATTGGCAGCAGATTTCAAGACACAGCCCAATGATGTTTTTGTGATCATTTTCTTGCTAAAATTCATTGTTACTAATGTTAGAAATTAAGGATGTATGAGCCAAATTGAATTGTATAAGATGTGTTTTTTGTCAGCAATACGAACAAAACATTAAAATCAATTCCACATTCAAGGTATATGAATCATGAATTGGATAAGAAGATTAAGCTACAAGCAAATCATTCAAGAACACATAACATTCGAGTCAAAAAATGAAAAAAAATTATCTTGTCATTATTTTTTAAAATAGAGTTATCTTGCCAATATAGATCAATGTGGGAGCGGATGCCAATCATCTAATTGATTGCTGACAAAATAATACAATTTGGTTTTTGACTATATATGATGTAATTAACTAAACATTGATGCATATATATGGTGCAATAATATAAGGTTTTACTCCTTTTCTTAATGTATTTGTTTGACTTAATTTGCATAAAATTTGAGTCAACCAAAGATCGAGTATGTGTTTGTTTGGTCGAAAAATTGCTCCAACCTCTTGTTTTCTGTAGTGATTCAAACATGGGGAGGGAACGATCAAATTGCCGTATTATTTGAAATAAAATGTATCAACTATTTACGAATGGAGAAATAAAGATAATTTTCTACTTAAATTGAAAATTGCAACATATCCAAATGAAAAAGAATTGATCAAATCATAAAATAATCCTAAAACCAAAATCCCATCACTTAAATTTATTAAAGTCATAAAGTTTTTGTAAAGGACAACAGACAACCCCCAAAAAAAACCACTCTAATTATTTTACTTTCAAGAGTTTTTTCATGAGCCATACATTGTATTTATTATTTCCAATTATATCTCTTAACATCAACTGTCTTAATTCTAAAATAAAACCCATCGGCTCTCACACTCTAGAGACACAAACCATCAGGACAGTCCTTATACCATTTACTTCAAAAGATTGTTGCTTGCCACTCCAGTTAAAATTGCAGAAAAACAAAGTTTTGTCAAAAACATTATTACAAAAACTGCCAATCATTAGACTGGTAAATATCTAGCGTTCGATTGCCAAGATTAGTATCCTTTGACTTACAGTGGAACCACAACAGGCCAGTCCCTCTGGGGAGGCGATCATAGATTTGAACTACGATTTCGGGGTTAAATGCAGTGCAAGTGTCTGTTGTCTGGATGACAGTTGCTACTTCGATGAGAATTGGTATGGAGTTTAGAAATGTTGTAGAAGTTGTCACGATTTTTGCTTGTAATTTCAAGTATGATGTAATAAGATTGTGTGATGGTTTAAGGATCGTATGTGTTCACTTTTATAGAGGGTAATGAATTGATATTATCACAATCTAAAATAAGATTGACTGAACCCAATTGATCATAGATTCTCTTTGATTTGCAATCTAAGGCGGATTGTGATAATTTAATTATGAGAAAACTTAGAGATATTTGTGATGTTGGTAAAGATCACATTAATATATGTGTCATTAATCGATAGATCAGTTAATGGTTAGGGCTTGGGTCGTACTTTTTGGATTGGAAAGGAGTGTAGATTAGGGGTGTAAATGAATCAAGTTAAAAAAAAATTGTAGGCTCGGGTTTGATCTCAATGAGCCTCATTTTAAAGGCTTGAGTTCAAGCTCAAGCTCCAATTCAAGATTTTGAGTTTCGAAAGGACACAAATCTTTAAATTTTTACTGTAAATTTTACCTATTTTAAAAGAATTATTGTCTTTTATTAATTCTTTGTATTATCAATTTGAAAGAATGAGTTTTGATCAAACTATAATAAATGTTAGGGTTGTAGACAAGTCGGATTTGAATCAGATAAGCCTTTTTGAGTTTGAATTCGATTATCAAAATTCATATCCGAATCATATGCAATATTCTATAGGATTTTTGTTAGTTAGTACCATATCTGAATTCAATTGATATCCGAAATTTGAAAAGAAAAAAAAAATCCAACCCGATTTAATATTTTATTTTATTTTTTTTACTTCCTTTTGGATTGTATAAAAATATTGTATTTATAGAATAAATTTACACCACATTTGAATTTTTAACAACTTTTTATTATATATTAGCTCAAAAGTTAAATATTTTAATATTAAATTTCTATTTCACATTATCTCAATGCATAGGTGAACTACTATATATTATTATACTTGATATTTTGTCAGCGTCCCTCTTAATTTTTAGATTAAAAATTCGATACTAATAGCATAATGTAGATGTTAATATAGATATTAAGTCAATAATATATAGATTTTATTTTAAAATCTTTATTAATATTATATATAATAGTATTAATTTAATAAAATATTATTAAAATTTGGATTGTGATCTTAAACAAATCGAACTACTTAATTTCATATCCAATTCATTTATTTTAGATTACAAATATTTATAATCAAATTAATTTATTAAATATTTTAATCGGATAAAAATTATAAAATTCAATCTATTTACAGTACGAATAAATGTGTCCACTCTTTGGACGGAATTGCGGGAAGATGCTGAGTACTAATTGAAGAAATATATTTACTCAAAACCAAAATTTTAATTTGATTAAGATATTGTCGAGAACCAGTTGTCCCCAAAGTGAGGTCCTAACCCCAAAGAGCAAATGGACTCCTTCTTGGGTCACCGCATGTCAGTCTCATGGGTTTCTTCCAGAATTTGGGCGTTTAGGTGTGGTTACATCATGCCCAATGCTAGTAGCTAGATCAAGAAGTTCATCAACGTATTTTTTTTTTCTTTTTTTTCTTTTTCGTATAATTCCTGCTTGATTTTGGTGCAATAATGTTCTTGTGATAATTTTATGCTAATAAGTCACTGCACTTCCACCTTTTAGAGGTTTACGAGTCAAATTTGATTCAATAAGACGTTAGATTTTAGTCACAATATGAGCACATTATTAAAGTCATTTCCATGTTAAAACTTAAAAGTATTTCACTGAACATACATTATGTGAGGATTGTAAATATAAATTTAATATGAGCCATTAGATTTAAAATATAAAATCATGACCATTCTTTTTACTGAATAGTTGTCAACGAAATAAAATACATTTTACCTGCTGCCTGTACAAACTGTCAAAGTAAACTCGAATACTATGTTGACGGTGCATTGCACTAAAATGGTAGTTGCCATTGTTGTAATTAGATTTTTTTTCATTATTTGGAATCTAGCAAATTAAATATTCTTTATATATATATATATATATATATATTGTACTCATTAAATTGATCTTTTCTTTAAATAACTTTTTCTTTATATCCTTGAAAAAGCGAATAGATCTATTCTATTTATGATGCTACTTCAAATTATTTTTAAATTCTATATGTAATGTATTTTAATATCTTTTGATATGTTTTCATTTTCAAAACAATGAAAGAAAATTAGATTGCAATTTAGAAATATCAATTAATTATATGTGATATATATCAATATTTAGTACTTTTAATTATCTTAAAAATTATCAATAAAAATAAAATTATTATATAATTCAAAATTATCTAGCAAAAAAATTCTTAAGAAATACAAACTTATTATTTTTAAATTAGCATATTTTTAAAAATTTTAAATTAATCATTATAAATTTACATATATTTTATATTAATAAAATTTTATAAATATTACAATATAGTTCTAAAAGTTTTAAATACATAATCAATTCTAAGATAATTCTTGAAAAGATACAAATGTATTATTTATTGAATTAAATAAATTTAAACTATTCATAATAAATTTAGATAGATGTAAATATTAATAATATTTTATAAATATTACATAATATATAATAAAATAATTAATAATCTTAAATACATAATTAATTTTAAAATAATTCTAAATTATTCAAATAATTTTTTAAATTTCTTATCTCATCTTCTCGCCCATGTGCACATTATGGCTGCCATGGCAGCAATCATGGTTGCCATTAGATGGCAGCCACGGTTGGTAGTTTATTTTCTGTCCGACCAGATCCGGTTTTTTACCAGATCTGGCCAGCGGCGGCCTGGCGATCGGCTCCCCACCCCACCCCAAAGTTTATGTAGATGTCTGTGTATATATATAGTTATATATTATATATATATATTATATTTATATATTATACATATGATTATGTATGGAGATGTGTATATATATTTTATATATAGATATTTTTTAGATTTATATAATAAATCGGTATTTGTATCTTTTAAATCTTTAATTTTTTCATTTTTTTTTAAATTATTAGATATGATTTGGTCATTTAAAATTTTCAATTAGGGTTTTTAGATATATATTAATAAAAAGAAAGGTGAATATAATTTTCAAATCTAAGGGGTTCAATTATATCTATACTAAATTTTAGGAGAGGCAGTTGTAATTATTCATAATAGAAAGTAATAACTTGTTGTGAAATTAGAGATGATTTATTGTAAAATAATGTGTCGTTTATTTAGAAAGTACCTTATGTAAATAAAGTACAATTAAACTTCACCATACACGCACCTGTATAAGATAGCGAATTCTTCATTTGTAATACAAAGAAATCGTTGTTGAAAGTATTTCGACAAAACTTCTGAATAGTCAGGTTGTACTTTAAACAAGATAATCAAATAATAAAACTAAAAATAGGAACAACTTTTCAAGAATGAAGAGAATGAAATCTTTTATAAGATGTAGGAATGAGAAATAATAAATTGTGATTCATGTCTATTATAAAATTATCATGACTTTGAGTATCAATGTTCTACATAAGTAACCAACTTATAATTATTTTGATCCTCAAGATTTTGGATTTTTAAGTATATTTTTAGATAATAGAACTTTGTAAATGACAAATAACATAATAAAGAAATAGGGCAACTTAAATTTCAAATAAGTTGCCAATGGAATGGTAGTGAGTGTCAATATCATGTGCAACTTGGATGAGTGCTCATTTGGTGGATCTCTCAAAATTATTTTATTTATTTTTGGTTTTTAAATATCATAATCCTTTGATGTGTACTTGCCACTTAATGAACAAAAAATATAACCATTCTATGGTTGATATTTTGGTTGTTTGATTATGATGTAATTAACTAAACACGGATGCTCACGATGCAATAATTTAAGGATTTTAGTCCTTTTCTTAATGGAGATTAGCCTCCACCGTTCAGCTTCCCAGGCATTTACTTGAATTTACATAAGCTTCTAGTCAACCAAAGATCGTTCGCGTCTTTGTAATACCACGTGAGAATCCGTCTTGATATGGCCAAAATAAAGGTTGGAAATTGGTCCAACTCTTAGTTTTAGGGTTTTTTTTCTTTTTTTCCTTTTGGCTCTATTTTCGATTTAAGATTCAAAATATTTTGTAAAAAAAATTAAAAAATAAAGAATATTTTTTCTTTGACAAAGCTTTTATGACTGTTTTTTTCAATTTGTAGCAAAGGAATCGACTAATTCGTTGCATAAAAAATAATTATCAATTTGATAGGACCAAAAAAAATATCACGATATTTTTTAAATGGTTAGGAAGGGCTGATCACTATAATAATGGAAAAGAAAATAATAATAATAATCTTTTCAAAAATGATTTTCTATCAATTATCAAAGTAAGTTCATGCATACTCACAAGTCACATCCAACTTCATTTAAATATGATTAATGCTAGAACAAAGGAAAGAAACTGACAAATGAAAGGATACTGGCCCTGATTTCTGGACAAAGAAGACAAGCTTATGCTTATGTCCTTTATTTGCCCCTCTAAACTTGCAAGAAAATGCCATAGAAACAGTTGATAAATGGATCATTCGACTGAGAAAAAGGATACAAATCTGTAAGGATGCAACAGTACTTGATGGATGTTTCTGTCTGAAGTCTCAGCTCAGCTGATCATATGCATGAAAAATGATCAGTATAATCCATATATTGTTTGTAGGGGATGGAAAGAATGTTTCAAACCTATGAAAGAAGAAAGAGGTCCCCCCCCTCCACCCCCAGCCTCCGTTGACAGGGATTTTTTCTTTCGTCTTCTTATTCATATGATAGATGCCATAAGGTTCTTCATTTCCATTTGTTGACATTGTGTGTTTTCTCAGAGAATTTTGATCTCTATATAAGCAATCCGAAAGAGAAAAAGGTGTAGCTTTTTATTGCAGGAGGAGGAGCTAAAATGGTAAATAAGTAAATTGAACATTAGCATATGGATTTGCATGAAAGAAAGCAGGGAGATACTTAACTTTCAATGTTTTTCTAAAATACTAACACAATTTTAACCTCATTTTTCAGGAACTTCTGAGAAATCGCAATATTCAGCCCGAAAAGCAGTCAAAGAAGGGGGGGAGTAGAGCTACTGCATTTGTGTTTGGTACTTGGAGAAAAACAGTCTTTTCTATTACTTATATATGAACATTATAGTTTTTTCTTAGGCTTCTCAAGTGTGGTTATCTTCATGATGCAGTTATGGCAGCCCTGGAGACCATGGCATTTATTTCAAATGGTGTTAGTTTATTCACTTACTTTAATGGGTACATGAACTTCAGCCTGACAAAATCAGCAACTGCCCTCACAAATTACATGGGCACTGCATTTCTGCTATCACTGTTTGGGGGATTCATCTCAGATACTTATCTTTCAAGGTTCAAGACTTGCGTTGTCTTTGGATGCTTAGAAGTGATGGTATGTGATTATGCTTTAGTTATGATCTTAATCATTCATTTTCATCATTCTACATTCTTGTCTGAATATGAACACAAATCTTCGGCAGGAATCATAGTAATAATCTAGAGCTCTTAAGAGTAAGACTCAAGACTAGAAAAGTTACAGCATGATGATGAACAATGATCATTAACAAGTTACAAAAGTAAATCTTTATACTTCACTCCATTGATGCCTGCTTCAGCAAAACTGTGCGTCATCTTCAGGGGTATGCTCTTCTCGCAATACAAGCACATTTGCGAAAGCTAAGACCATTTCCGTGCAAAGATGTAGATCCAAGCAAAACGAATCAATGTGAGTCAGCAACTAGCAGTCAAGAGGCTATGTTATTCACGAGTCTTTATCTCGTCGCACTTGGAACTGGGGGGATCAAAGCAGCTCTTCCTTCTCTAGGAGCTGATCAGTTTGACGAGGGGGACCAAAAGGAGGCTGCTGCTCTTTCAAGCTACTTCAACTGGTATATGTTTTTCCTTAACCTCGGAGCAATGTTTGGGGTAACTTTTGTTGTCTGGATAAACACCAATCAGGGATGGGATTGGGCATTTGGTGTGTGTTCCATGGCTATGGTAATAGCCGTCCTGCTCCTAATCATGGGGCGTTCGGTTTATCAGACTAATGCTCCCAAGGGGAGCCCTTTAACTAGAATTCTACAGGTATAAAGTCAGTTTATCATGAACCGTTCTGGAGGGTGAGAAATTCTTTTTCTGGGCTGAAATTCTAATTACTCTACAACAGGTATTTGTGGCGGCCAATAGAAACCGGAACCTTCCGTTGCCAGCCAGGGCAGAAGAGTTGCATGAAGTTCATGACAAAGAAGCTGATCAAAATGAGATTCTTCAAAGAACTGATCAGTTCAGGTAGATGAGTTGCATTTGCATAGTCCCAATTGTAAGAACTACTTACGGTAAGAAAATCTTTTCAGGTTTTTGGATCACGCTGCAATTGTAAGGCCCTCATTGGACACAACATCGTCAACCACTGGTGGATCTTGGAAAATGTGTACTGTTACACAAGTTGAAGAGACAAAAATCCTTGTCCGAATGCTGCCAATAATACTCAGCACTGTTTTCATGAACACCTGTTTGGCTCAGCTCCAGACATTTTCCGTCCAGCAAAGCACCACGACGGACAGAAAGATAGGAAGCTTTGAGATGCCAGCAGCCTCAATTCCAGTGATACCGCTAATGTTCATGTTCGTTCTAATCCCATTTTACGACAAGATTTTCATCCCTCTGGCAAGAAAGTTCACAGGAATCCCAACTGGAATCACACAGCTCCAGCGGGTTGGAGTGGGGCTGATTCTTTCAGCAATTTCCATGGCTGTAAGTGGAATCATTGAAACACACAGGAAAAATGTAGCTATAAAGCACAATATGGTGGACTCACCCGGACCCCTGCCGATGAGCATATTCTGGATAGGCATTCAGTTTGCTATATTTGGGATTGCTGATATATTTACGCTGGTGGGGCTGTTGGAGTTCTTCTATGCTGAGAGCTCAGCCGGGATGAAGTCCCTCGGCACGGCCATCTCTTGGTGCTCGTTTGCGTTCGGCTACTACACCAGCACGGTGGTGGTGAATGTGGTGAATAGGGTGAGTGGAGGGTGGCTGGCTAGTAACAATCTGAACAGGGATAAGCTGGAGTACTTCTACTGGTTACTAGCAGGGCTAAGTGTTGTGAATTTTGGGGTCTATTTGCTTTGTGCTTCTTGGTATAAGTATAAGAAGTTCCAAGTGAAGCAAAGTGGATAGTGGGAAAGAATTGATCTGTGCAGTCTCAGGTATTCCACCCCCTAAAAATGTTGAAACCTCTATAATTCTGCCTCGGGCATTATGGAAATCTCAATTTCATCTGTGCACTGCATTTATAATACACCGATTCATTTCAATAAATTAACGGCATAAAATTGTAAGTGTAAAAGAAAATTATATTACACTTATGATGTGAGTGTATAAATTAAACAAAAAATTATGAGTGCAAAAAGAAAAAATAAATAAATAAATTATTAGTGCAAAAAGCAAAAAATAAAAATTTTAGCATGTAAACAAACTCTGCAAATTCTTTAAGTCAGATATCTATGATTCAGTTGCCAAGTTAAAATCGCCGTCGAACGAGCATTTAATATTTATCGACCAATTGTTGATTAATAGGTAATTTTAATCTGTTGACTGATAATTATTAACTCATTAATCCATATACAATACTCCCGAATATCCATATCCGCAACTAGAATGAAGCTTGATTACTATTATACAATGAATAAGAAGGGGCTTAGTTAGGCCATCGTCATGGAGGAATGGAGGATCCCACTATCTATGACAAATTACACGCAAAACAAATACATTTAGGGTACTAGGAAATTAGTATTCACAGGTACCCAAATAAGCCCAGCGGGCCTGGAAAAATAATTTCTCAATATTTTAAAAGGAGAAAAAAAAAATCAAATAGATGAAAAGAATTAACGTGATGAAGAGTATCACGAAAATGCAACAGCACTTCTGTGCTGGGAATGGGATGCGCCGTACAGAGTGTCAGATACTTTTGAAGGAGGCCAATATCGGAAGACTGATCTTCCCACAATGTTCTCGATAGGCAATGGACCCCTGTAGAAATAGATATATACATGCGTTAGGAAGCAGAGAGAAGTATAGATTACAGGTAATATTCTTCAGACGAATGGGAGCATTGATAAAATGTAGGCAAGAATTAATCATACACCAAGATATTGCTTACCAGTTATGAGAATCAAAACTGTTATTGCGGTTGTCTCCCAACACAAACACACAGCCTTCCGGTACAAGCTATAGAATAAGAGAAATAACAAATAAGTAAGTTTTCTCCAGATCACATAGACAAGGTATGACGGAAAATGCTCAAACTGGAAGCAGGCACAAAAATTTACCACTGAATCCATTTCATACTCAAGTGGCTCCAAAATGAACTCCTCATCTTGAGCTACGCCATTGACCATCAATTTTCCATCACGAACCTGCACAAGGCACAAGATTAGACCACATGATGGGGATGATTAGACAAGCAAATTCAATAACCACAGAACATTTCTTACTTCTACATATTCACCAGCTACTGCCACAACTCTTTTGATGAACACATCAGACGGACTAAAACCATATTCCTGCAAAGCAAGAGTAAACAAACTTTAGCGTATCAACTCCATGATATAACACGAAAATCTGAGAAATTATTCTGCTCAGGATGCCACAAACAATTCCAAAGATACCTGAAGAATTGAAGGAGCCTTGAAAATCACAACGTCCGAGACTTCAGGCTTCCTGAAGAAATAAGAAACCTAGAAAAACCACCCAAAGCACCAAAACCCAAAAGATTTAGCTCGACAATAACACATTATTGATGTTGTTTTTTCATCCAAATATAAAAGAAACTAGATCAAATATTCTACTTGTATACTATCAGCAGATAATTTTCATGAGAAAATGAACATAGCCAGAGGAGTGATCCATAATAAGGGTTATGGTTCAAATCTTGAAACTAGTACTAACAGTAAGTTTTTTCCTATAATTACAAACTAAAAACGAAATACCCCACAAATATTTAACATCCATAGTTAAAAATTATAATTGAAGCAGATATAACATTATTTATTTCTGCCAATTTAGAACATGTAAACGCTTCCTCAATAGCAATATACCCAAAGCACTGAAATAAACCTAAAACAACCTAATACACAGATACAGAATATGTAATGAACATAACTGAACACTTTTATTATATAAGGAGACATCCAGAACTGATATTTACAAATCTCACAATAATGCAATTGAAAATGATTTTCTCTTCAGGGAACATCATCTTGATCAAACCTACTTCCTTAATTTGATCCACATCCACAACTCTGGCAATACAAAAGAAATTGTACTCAGTAATTTAGTTGAACACTTGTCCAGCTTTTGTGTTTCTTGCATAACACTGAGATATATTATATATACCATAAAATATCAATACACTATTTATACATCAGAGACCCTAAGCATAGACATTCAAATTCAAGAATTCCTTCCAATATCCAATTCCAAAATCCTAGATAACTCCTACATGATAGATCAGTACGACCAAAATCTGAGCTTATCAGAAAACATACCTTCTCAGCCAGAATTCTATCGCCCACATCAAGTGTAGGGTACATAGACATCGACGGAATAGATCTCGGCTCAGCCAAAGTCGATTTAAACATGATGCTAACACTGAAAGCAGTCAAAGCCGCCTTAGCATCCTCAGAGGTGAAGCATAAATTCATTAATTTCAACAGCCAACTATTACTACTACCACCACTACCGCTCTTTGGCAAGACCTTTGCACTGCTTGCACCACCACTCTTGGCCATCGCCAAAGCTTCGGAACACTTACTTTCACTACCACTACCACTCCAACTCCCACTCTTCAATGTGTCGATTCTGTCAGATTTGCTGCTAGCAATGGTCCCTCCTCTATCCACCTCCGTAGATGTGGGTTCGTTACAAGGTAACCACTTAGAACCCGGCAAGAAAGAAATGATCGACGACGCCTTGAGCGGCGAAATTCCCAAAACGCCTACGTCGGAAGAAGCCCCCATTGACTGCTTCACCAAAGAAATCAATCCAGCAACCACAGGCGAATGAGATTTCCCGCCGAGAATTTCCCCGGCCAGAATCGAATGCACGGACGTCGTTGCGTTGACACGGTCAGGGTTCGATCCGGGGCGGCGGAAGTCGGAGTAACTGGAATCGGGTCTTTGCGATGGTGGGTGCTGAAAAATTCGTGATCGAGACGCGCACTCGTGAAAGAATCTGGAGGCGGCGCATTTTCCTGAGGCGGCGGAGGACGCAGCAAGGTTTGAGGCCACGGAGGCCGAGTAGGTGACGGTGAACCGAATCGCCATAACGGCAAATTGTAAGAGGCTGATCAAGAAGTAAATGAAAATTGCGGGGTCTGCGAAGAGCTGTGAGATGAGCAAGAGCTCTAGAAAGCAAAGAAAGCCATCGTAATCGAAGAAATCAGTGATGAACCAGAAGAAAAAGGGGGGAATTGAAACGTACGGTTAGATCAGTGGGTAGTGTGGAAGTTGACGGCAGTTGAAGGGGAAAATTTAGGAAAAGCAGAACCCAGCGGCGGCGATAGGGCTGAGCTTTTCCGGAGAAAAGGGAGAGAGAGACAGCGCAAGACAGCAGGAAAGGGAATTCGGGGAAGGGGAAAAAAATTCAACGAGATTGGCAGACGAAGGGGTTTAATAAAAGAGAGTAGGCCTGTTGGTGGCTACTGCAGTTACCATGCTTGCCCTTTGGTTCACTGGTTATTACGAAAAGACCATGTCGACGTTTGTGCGTTGACCAAATACTGTGTCACAGAAATTTGAGTAAAACCATAGTGATAATTTTGAAACAAAGATGTGGGTATTATAGACTTTTCATTACTTGGACATTTTATCTTTTTTATGTTTGACTGGCGAACTGAAATGTGAGTGGGAGTTGCTTCCTGGGCACTTCCTACTGCCTCAGCATTATCTTCCTCCGTTTGCTTTCACACTGGATGCTCTTCGAAGTTGACAAGTAAATGACCTAAATATCCTTCGAGGGTTGATGGAACCTCTAGAAGGTACAATACATGGTGACAAGAACTCCACAACTTATCCATTTTTAAATTTGAAGAAAATGATTTTAGACCCAGTTTGATTTTGTTTTTTTATATTTTTATTTTTTAATAAAAAATTAATTAAAGTGTGAGTTTAAAAATAAAATATTATTTAAATTTTTTATTTAAAATAAAATGTTGTACAAATCTAAAAAAAATTATATTTAATTATTATTGTGTTTTCATATTAAAAATTATATAAATAAGAGTAGAAGAAAATAAAATATGAAAATAAAAATAAAGAGTAAGAATGTATTAAAAATGAAAATACCTGAAAAATAAAATAAAAAATTGATAATTTTTTTTTATCTATTTTTAGGAGAAAATAAAAATGACTTTTGAAACAAAATTAAACGGGTAGGGTTTAATGTTTTGTGTTTTGACTTTTGACCATAGTTGTGGCTAAATGTGGGACATTTTCAGAATTTATGGTTATCATTTTTGAGCTTTTTCTAATTAAATATTTATTTTTGGCAGCATTGGTTCGTGACGCAAGAGCTTACGTACAAGCTAGGATACGTATGCAGTTCCATATCCATTGTCAATAAGGCAACGACGGCCGCATAAAATTGTTTTAAGCTTTCTAACTATTTTATGATATCACAGGAAATTTTTTAATAATTCAAATTTTTATTTTTTATGATATTTCAAAATCAAAATAATTGATTGAAGCTCGTTGACAAGGTTGAAAGTTATTTTACTAGATTGAGTTGTGTTTGAGCTAATTCTACTAGGCAGGTCGAATGATCCAATAGTAATATTTTTTTTAAGCTAAGATCTGTAACCACTAACAAATATCAAGCTAGCCAAGGTACCCCCAACTAAAGTACTCCGACGCTCAAGTTAGTACTGATCGAGTAAAAGAATCGAGTAGTAGAGTAAGAGCGTATAATGTAAATGACATACCTGGAGGGTGACTGGTAATGGGATATTTATAATCTTCTTGAAGTGGGTGATATGTCTAAAATATCCTTATCAAGTGTAGGGGAATTTCATCCTTGCTTGGGAGTTGTAGGTTATTTTCCAACCATGTACTATTTCAAGTGGCATCATCTCCTGCTTTCTTGGGAGAATAGTTTTCTTGAAGTGCGCCTCCTGATAGAGTTGGTGGCAAAGGCAGTACTTGAGTGGTATGCACCATTATTGCAGAGGCACGTTGACTGCTAGAGCAATGAAAGCGGCCGGGATACGATTCGGCGCCGGTGTTAGTACTCTGATCAATGGTAATCAACCATAGAAAGTGGTTGACTAGAGAAATAGCCGAATACACTAGGCGTCTTGAAGCCTCCCATCGGATAGGGTTGAGAACTATCTGCTCGACCTAGTGATTGTGGTCGAGTGACTCAACTCAGTTAAATCTAGAAGCATAATTGGGCTTCAGATGCTAAATGGGCCTGGAAGTATTATCTAAACTCGATAACTTATTGGACTTGGCTTGTTAGGCTACCCATATCATGAGTCCTCCCCACTTACGGTCCTAATTGAGCTTGTCGATGAGAAGAAGTAGAGAGTAGACAACTGATTGATGGTTATGCACCTTCAACTGGGGTTTTTGAACTATCAACCAAGAATTTTGAATTCTCGACCAAGGTTTGGTGCACTTAATGCATCTGTTATGTTGACGTACACAAAGTGCCAAAAGATAGCTGCGTAATTGTTACTACCGTTTGGGTTCCCACATCCAAATGTCTATACATAGGCATGGTAAAAATATTCATTTAACACTTTTACTGCATTCGATCTAGTCAATTCTTACATTCAAAGCCCTTAATTCCTTTCTGCATTTTAGAGCTTTCCAACGAAAACCTGTAAGTTCTTCTCTTAGTTTTTGGTTTCCTTCATTTATGTTTTAAGCATGTCGAGAATGTCAGATAGGGAGGACACTAGGTCCCAGGGTGCACAATTCTATGGGGAGGTTTGTGATGAGAGCACATCTAATAGCTCATCAAGTGATAGCTCAACTTCAAGTAGCTTGAGTGATGAGAGGGCTGTTTTCAAGGGCGAGGCTGGCCTAAGTGAAGTGCCAGCATTGCGTAGTCGATTATTTATACCCGATCATTATAACAAGATAGTTTCCAAAATTACTCCTGCAGACTTAGTTCGTATTAGAGAACTTTACCATATTCTTGAGAAGTTTGAACTTTCGGTGCATGGGTTGCGGTGTAGGATGCATCAACTTTTGAGGGAGTGTATTATGGGGTTTGAGAAGGGGTTTAGATGCGGACTTAGGTTCCCCTAGCACTTGCCATAGTCAACTTCATAGGGGGCCTGAAAGTTTGTATAACGCAGTTTCTGCCCAACTATTTGCCATTATATATAGTTTTGCCATACTGATGTACTTATTTAGACAGCTAACTTCCTTCGCTAATTTTTCAAACCTGTTGCATCTTCCTATGTCCCAAAAGTTGGATAGCATCGAAGAGTTAGGTTTTACTATCTAACGACATGCTTATATAAAAAATTCTTGGTCACCCCATTCTCATCATACGACCAAAGTGAAAAAAATATTATTTGTATGTTTGAGGGCCCTGTGAGTTTAATATTCTGAGGGGGTGGTAGAGGGGGCACGTCAAGATGCCAGGAAACCAAATCTTGAGTTAGCCCATCACTTTCATTCGAGACCTAGTCGAGTTTGGCCAGATTAAGGACCCAATACTGACTGAAGGGAGATGTTCGGTGTTGGTTGGTTTGTCACCAGTAGAGCTGAACTTGCCCACAGATGACCAACTAGGTAGAAATTTTTGTCGATTGCGATACCTATGTATTTCACATCTTTCTGCTCAATTTTAATTACTTTTTGGATTGTCTTTTATTGGTAGATCTAGAAGAAATCATGGCCAATGCTAGGCAAGAAGCAATACCTAGGGCATAAAGGAACAATGAGCATTGTCAAGCGGTCGCTCGACGAGATGATACTTCAACAGTAGAGGCTGCATCTTCGACCGCCGCCCCAACTGTCCCACAGATCGAACAGGTACCCTAGCCTGCTCAACTAGTGGAGAAAGTTGGTAGTAGCCCCACTGGTCAAGGTAAGAGGCATGTAGTCGAGCAAGGAAAACCTGCCCCTAAGAGGGCAGCAGGCAACAAAAGTAGACAGAAGGTAGCTATGGGTTATGACTTGTTCAGCAAGCGTAGTGATGGGGTCCTATTTCAAATACTTAAGTTTTTACCATACCGATTTGGGACTGATTCCAACATGGAGATGATTAACTCCAACTCGATCATATCGTCGGGGTCAACAGGCTTCAATGTCCTCAAATACATGGTGATCGGGCTCTTTGCCTCTGACGAAAGAAAACTTATAGACCTGAGCCAAACCAGTGTGCTTAGGGCACTAGTATACTACTGCAACATGGTAAGTGTGAGGTCAATTAGTTTCTCATCAAATGTTACCTTTAGTTGATCATACTGTTTAATGATAACCTTTCTTTCAAGTGAGTAAGCTCGAGTATCATTTTTACTAAAGGTGGGAATTGGCTTTGGCTGATTGGGAATAGTTGTGAGAAGGAGGGGACTTGGAAACTCTTAAGGTTCAGCTCGAATTATCCCAAGCTTGGGTCGACTAGCTGACCAAGGAAGTGGCTGACCTCCATGAGCAGCATGATATGAAGGACCAATAGCTGGTTGAGGCCGTACAGGAGAGGAGCCGCATAGATTCGGTGCTGAGAAAGGCTTAGCTAGACCTACAAGTGAGTTACAATTCTGGTCGATCGGGCGGCCGTAATGCTGTGCTTGAGGAGGCCAAAGTAGCATTCTTCCAAAAGCTCCCTTTTATGTGAAGGGAGATAGTAGACCAATTTATACTTAGCTCGACTTTTCAAGATGTAGGCGTGGTCTTCTCAATCGATGATGCCCATATAGCATTCAAGAAGGCAGTTAAGCAACTCGAACACTTGAGCTATGCCTTTTGAGCTGAGGAAAAAGACAGAATAAGCCCAATTTTAGACGAAAAGCTGCAGCAATATATTGAGTCTAACGAGACTGCAGCGCAAAAGAAGATACTGCGATGAACGCTTCGATCGAGCCCATGATGGCCATTCAGCAAAAGCAAGCTCAAGTCAATAGAAGGCTTGTTCATCTGGTAAGGGAGTTCACCTTCGAAAATGACTTTGCTTTCCAAATTAGGTACAGATAGGTCAATGTCGCCCAGTACGTGTTGCGCTCAATTGACTTTATGGGTGACATAGTGGGGCCCTTACAGCTAGCACAAGCAATTCTTCCCCTCACATCAGCGATGCCTGAGCCCAACTAAGATGTTCATGAAGGTGTCCAGACAGGTCGTGCGAAGGGTGTTAGGTTAAGCCAAAGTTGAAACTCTGATTGTCCAAGATTGTGATCATCCATTGTGGACAGGTTGCACCATTGTAGTCCTCTCTCTTTTTTTTTTTCAATGAAGATTGTGCTTCAACTATGATGAAATATTACTATTATTTTGATCAATGTGTAGTCAACAATTTATAGTTTTCTTGTCGAATGCAATTATCTCGTCGCAAATGTGTGGTTGATAATCGAATTAATTAACATAAAATCCCTAACAACTTTATTGTTGATTGAGGTTACTATTGCAAAGATACACATGATCTCATCAAAATGTGTTCAACATTCTATTTTAAAATTTCTTCAACTTTATAGTCGAGTTTCATTACTCTGATCGAGTTCAAGGTTTCTTACTTTTGCAACGGGGAGTTGGTTCATTGGTTGACTGTAGGGTTAGAGCTGAGAAGCCTTAATTGGGCAGCATGAAGCTGCTTGTTAGGTTAACTGAGGGGTCGACGATATAGTTTGGGCTGAAAAGCATTGAGTTGGCGACATGAAACCGCTTTTAGTCAACTGTGGGGTTGACTCGAAACTTTTAGCTTAAAGGCCTTGACTTAGCAGCTTGGAACTGATTTTAGGTCAACTGATCGACTTGAAATTTTAGCTTAGAAGCCTTGATTTGGCAACTGGAAACTACTTTTAGGTCAACTTGAAGCTTTAAGTCATGCGAGGAGATTGGAGAGTTCGCAGCTGTAATATTACAAGAGAATGATAATAGTGTTGCTAAAACTTTATTTATATCACATAATACAAAGATGATTACAACACTTTTTATACATAGAATTTCTTCAAGTTGATGGCATTCCATGGGTGATGGAGTTCGTCCCCATCGATACTAGCTAGTCGATAGGTGTTGTACTTTAATACCTTCACAACAGTATAGGGCCCCGTCCATTTTAGGTCAAGTTTGCCAACATTTTTAGATACTTTCACCTTCTTGAGAATAAGGTTTCCAACCTTAAAATGGTGCGACTTGACCCCTTTATTGTAGTTATCTTCCATTTTTGATATATAGCGTTACATGGTGTTATAAGCTTCTTGTCTCCACTCATCAATTATCTCCAGGTCGAGTCTCATTTTTGAGATGTTTCTAATCAGGTTGAAATAGATCACTTGAGCTGTGAGTTGTATGAGTTCAGAGGGGATGACTGCTTTAGAGCCGTATACCAAACTAGAAGGGTTGTAACCCATGGTCATATGAGGAGTGGTCCTGTACGCCCATAACACTCCAGGGAGGTCGTCTATTAAGCTCGACCTTATCCCTTGTATTCTATCTTTCAAGTGGTTAAGGATTATTCTATTTGTTGCCTCTGTCTGGTCATTCGATTGAGGGTTACCTACTGAGGTAAAATATTGGGTGATTCCTAAGGACTCACACTAACTTCGGGTGTTTCTGCTCTGTAACTGTGTGCCATTGTCTGAAATGAAGATCTTAGGTAGACTAAAATGGTAGATAATATTTTTCCTGATGAAACTTTGATAGCTACGTCAGTTATTTTTGGGATAGCTTCAGTCTCGACCCACTTGGTAAGATACTTGACTGCCATAATTATGAACTTTCTCTGACCTATCGCCTTTGGCAATGAACCCAAAATATCGATCCTCCACTGATCAAATGGCCAAGTGATCTGAACATTGACCATGGGTGCAACGGGTTGATATGGAAAGTTCGAGTAGACTTGGCATGATGGTACTTCCGAGCAAAATCAATGGCATCTTTCAGTAGAGTGGGTTAGAAATATCCATACCTAATGATTTTATGGGCAAGGGATCTTCATCCTGAATGGTTCCCACACATGCTTATATAGATATCTTGTAAGACCTCATGAGCCTAATCGAGAACCAGGCACTTTAGAGGTGGTCAGGAGATCGACCTCTTATAAAGCATGCCATGTTCATCGAGTGCAAACTTGGTGACTTATCCTCGAAGGTGACACACCTCATTTTTGTCTGTGGGGACCATGCCGTGACTCAACTAGAGCTTTATTGGATCTTGCCCTGAAAGAACTATCTCCTCGATACTTCCCACCAAATTCTCTTCGAGGGTGCTTATTGATGGCCGATTGATGACCAAAAAGTTATTGTCCTATCCTTTGTATCTCTAATTAAGCTAGCAAATTTGGACATGGTATTTGCGCATTTTTTCTTAGATTGAGATACCTGGCTGAGAGTGAATTTTTTGAATGACTATTGTAATTTTCTAACCTTTGGCAGGTACTGGCTCATGGTTAAGTCCTTGGCCTCAAAATTTTCTTCGACCTATTCTATTACCAACTACGAATCTATGATTACAACTAGTTGCTCGACTCCTCACTCAAGTGCCATCCTCATTCCAGTAAGAAGAGCTTTGTACTCTGCCTCGTTATTGATGACTATATAGTGAAGTTTTATCACAAAATCATACTCTCTCACTGTTGGGGAATGGAGGGCTACTCCTGCTTCCCCTCCTGATGTGGTCAATGATCCATCGCATGCAAAGTTCAAACTAAAGGAGTTTTGCTGCTCTTTTCGAGGAAATTGACCCACTCAGCGATGAAGTCGGCCAAGACCTGTACCTTGATAACTGTTCTGGATTAAAAGGTGATATCAAACTCTCCAAACTCAATAGCCTATTTTGTTAATCTCCTTGACATGTTTTGCTTCAAGAGTACTTGCTTCAATGGCTGGTTTGTCAATACTATCATTGTATGGGATTGAAAGTATGGTCACAGCTTCCTAGTCTCAGTGACTAACGCTAGGGCAAACTTCTCAATCTCCAAGTAGTTATGTTTTAGTCTTTGGAGTGCCTTACTATAATAGTAAACTGGTTGATGGTTCCCATCCCTGGTCAAAACCAAGACTGAGCTGATTGATGCTTCTAAGACAGCTAAATAGATATGTAGTAGCTCTCTGAGCTCATGCTTCGCGAGCATGGGGGTGAGGACAAGTATTATTTAATTCAACCAGAGCCCTATCACACTACTCGTTCCACTAAAAATCCAACTTCTTGGCATTTCTAAGAATCTTGAAGAAAGGTAGGCTCTTGTCAGCCAAACGAGCGGTGAATCTCCTAAGGGCTATTACCCTCTCGACCAAGAGCTGTACATCTCTTATTGTTTGAGATGGGGCAATATTTAGTACGATATGAATTTTCTGTGGATTGACCTCAATGTCCCTCTAACTGACCATATAACTCTAGAACTTACCTCATTGGACCCCGAACATATACTTATTTAGATTTAACTTCAAATCAAATGCTTGTAAGATGGCAAAGGTATGGTTAAGGTCGAGCAGATGGTTCTTCGCCTTCTCTATTTTCACAATCATGTCATCGACATAAACCACAATGAATCTGCCGATCTCATTCTTGAACATATAGTTGACCAATTTCTAGTAGGTTGCTCTATCATTTTTGAGTCCAAAATGCATGATCAAAAAGCAATAAACTCCATTAGGGACTATAAAAGAGGTTTTGTCCTTGTCTTTGGGGTCCATGAGTATTTGGTGATACCTTTGGAATGCATCCATCATGCTCAATAATTCACAACCAACGATGGAATCTATTAATAAATCTATTCAACGCAGGGTGTAAGGATCCTTAGGGTAAGCTTTATTTAAATTAGTGAAATCATTACACATGCGTTATTGTCCCTCATTCTTGAGGATGAGTACAACATTATAAAGCCAAGATGGATATTGAATTTCTACAATATAGCTTGCATCTAAGAGCTTGTTAACTTTCTCCTCAATGATCTGGCTTCTCTCAGCATTGAAGGTTCTCATCTTCTACTTGATCAGCTTGTATGAGGGATCAATATTGAGGTGATGAATGATCACACAGGGGTCGATTCCCTAGATGTCGGATGCCCTCTAGGTAAAGATGTCGATATTTCTCTACAGAAAATCGATCATGAGATATTTCATATGGGGGCCCATATTCATTCCGATCTTGGTGGTCTTGTCGGGGTTTCTAGGCTCTAGCTCAACCATCTTAAACTCCCCGACGAGCTTCACTTTGGTGTCTTCCAACTTTTTTTTCTTGTTAGCCTAGCCTTCTTTAGGTTCCGCTACAAGAGCGTCCCTTGAGGTCTTTAATTATAGTTGAGTCTTTTGCTCGCTCGACTCAACTAGAATGATGTAACAATGCCAGGCTTTCTTGATGGTGCATAACAGCTTGCCCATGCTTGCCAGAGTCGAGAATTTGATCTTCATGTGATAAGTTGATATAATGGCATGAAAATTATTGAGCGCCGGTCGACCAATTATGACATTGTAAGCAAATGGGGCACTGATGACCAAATAGTTTATCATCAATGTTCTTCTATGGGGTGCCTGCTTAAATGATGTAGAGAGGTTAATGGAACCTTCTGAAATAATTTTTGCCCCCGTCTTAAAACTGACCACAAGGGTACACATGAGCTCGAATTTAGTTGGCTTAAGTTTATTCTTTTCAGTGTTGAGAGAAAGATAATGTTGGCAGAACTACCATTATCAACCAAAACCTTTATAACTTTAAAGTTAGCAATCTCAATGGAGACCAACATGGACAATCAATTTTGTGGTCAATGTTTTTTCCTTTGAGGTAGGCTAGGTTATCATTAGTGAAGGAGATGGGCTCTGCACTAGTGGATAAATGAAACAACATTTTGACCGCAGAGGCTTTGGTCGACTCTAGCTTCTTTTACGTTTGTCTCCTCACTGACTTTGAGTCTTCCCAGTGGACCCCCTTGTTAATTACTCCTCAATTATGCGAGCGATCATCTTGGGCCAATTTTTTTTCTTTATCTTTCCTCCTTGGGCTAACCGACCTTTCTCTATGGGGAGTCTTGTTGGTTTTGTCCCCTTCAGTCTGTGCATCGCTGGTCACGTATTTTTTGAGATGGCCCTGCCTGATGAGCCTCTCAATTTCATCCTAAAGATTGAAACAGTTATATGTGTTATGGCCTCTTTGTTTGTGAAAGTGGCAATATTTTTTTTAATTTCTTCATTATTTTAGTCTCTATCAATTTCCTTGGTTTCTTGAGGAGGTTGTCATGTTGGATTGCAAATAAGACCCCTCTCCTCTAGATGTTAAGCGAAGTGTAATCGTGGAAATATTTTATTAGAGATCAATGAATATCTCTCTGCTTCTGGTAATCTTTCTCCTTATTCTTCCTTTTCTCGACCTTAGGGTTTTCAAACTTCAACGTATTCATCTTCTGGGTCATGTATCTCTCCACCAGGTCGAGAAACTCTTTCATCGATCTGGGCATGCTCGCACCTAAGTATTAGTACATTCTTTGTGTCAGAGCCCCAAGAACAGCACATTGATCAAAAACTTGATTATGTGGTTATCGATCTTTAACACCTCTGTGTTGAACCTGGTAAAAAAGTCACGAAGGGACTCCTCTTTGTTCTGCTTGATAGTGTGGAGATGGGTATAAGGGAGCTTCGCCTTTCATTGATTGGCAAACTATTGAAAGATTTATCACAAAACTAGTCATAGGAATATATCAACGAAGGTTTAAGTTTGACAAACCAATCAAGCGCTATACCCTAAAAAGTGGTCACTAGCATCTTTGTGTGTATGCATTCATTATGTCTATGCAGTTGTATCATATGCTCGAACTGCATTAGGTACTCATTGGGATTAGTTGAGTTATCATACCGCGAGAGTTTGATCAGGACCTTGGCATCGATGACAATGTGCGCATCAATATCTCCTGAATAAATGCAACCCTCTCTCTTAGCAAGACCTTTAGAGGCCCTTTGAGTTGGGCATCCTTTCAATATTTTTTTCTCAAGATCTCGTCTAGGCATCTATTCAGCTGCTGCACTTGGTGGAAAACTTCTTCCCATTCCTTTCGATCCACCTGGATCAAGTTGAGGCTTTATGCGCTCGATCCTATTGCGTTGTGGGGCATAAATGGACTAAGCCGTATGATTTGTTGATTCACCTATTTCCTTGCACTGGTCAAATCTTGAATGTTCGACCCTATCGCACTTGGGGCTCGAATAGGTCAAACATAATGGTTTATAGAATCAACAATCTCTTTCCTCAACTCTAGTCACCCCCTTTCTCCATAAAAGCGCCTGGGGCTTGCTTCTTGACTAGTTGGTGGGCGCTTGGACTCTGAGTGACTGTGACTATCTCGAGGGGATCTCTCTTTTGGGGGTGGTAGTTGCAGGGTTGCACTACTAGTTGGGATGAGCATGATTGTGGCCTGTTAAGTGCCGCAGAAAGTTGAGTAGAAATTTGGGCAAAAATTTGTTCACTTATCAGTTGCATTAGTTGAGGCATGATCAGGGTTACAACTTGCTTCTGTAGGACACTAGGGCCCGAGGCATGTGATCTTTGCTGAGGTTAAGGGGGAGAAGGATACGCTGACCTCCTATTTTCCTCCCTCCCAGATACGGCTTACCTAATGTTTATCATCTTCTCAGTTGCAATCTCAAGTTTCCCACAAATAGCGCCAAAATGATGAGGTTGAAAGCTATTTTACTAGATTAGGTTGTGTTTAGGCTAATTCAACCAAGGAGGTCGAATGATTCAATAGTAATATCTTCTTTAGGCTGAGATCTGCAACAACTAGCAAACATCAAACTAGTTAATGTGCCCGCAGCTAAGGCACTCCGATGCTCAAGTTAGTACTGATCAAGTAAGAGAATCGAGCAGCAAAGTAAGAGCATATATTGAAAATAGCATACCTAGAGGGTGACTGGTAATGGGGTATTTATAGCATTTTTCAAGTGGGTAATATGTCTAAAATGCCCCTATCAAGTGTTAGGGGGTTTTGTCATTATTTGGGAGTTGTAGGTAATTTTTCAACCCTGTACTATTTCAGATAGCATTATCTCCTGCTTTCTTAGGAGAATAGTACTATAGAAGTGCGCCTCTTGACAGAGTTGCTAGCAGAGACGATACTTGGGTGGCATGCGCTATTAATGCGGAGGCACGTTGACTGTTAGAGCATTGAATACGATCGGGATACGATTTGACGTTGGAGTGAGCACTCTGGTCGACGGTAATCAACCATAGAAAGTGATCGACCAGAGAAATAGTTGAATGCACTAGGTGTTTTGAAGCCTTCTGTCGGGTAGGGTCGAGAACTATCCGCTAGATCTAGCGGTTCTGGTTGAGTGACTCACCCCAACTGGATCTGGAAGCAAGTTGGACTTCAGATGCTAAGTGGGCTTGGAAGTATTCTCTGGAGTCGATAACTTGCTGGGTTGGGCTTGTTCGACTATGTCATATCACTTATAAAGTCATTTCATATAATTCATTGATATTTTCTTAAACCCCAATTCTTGAATTATCACTTTACTTCTATTTTTATTGTAACAAAAGATTTTCTTTTTTCCTTTTTTTTAATGGAAAAGACCCAGTCAATTATTTTATTTCTTTTTGATAATTATGTTAATTATTTTGATTTTGTTTATGAATAATTCCTCAATATTTTCTTTATTTTCAAATTTTATCATATATAAGAGAAATTGACGATGTTGGGACAATTTATGTAATGTTCTCCCTTTTTATCCATTTGATGCATTTTTTGTAAGAACAAGCTTTCCACCTATGAATGTTTTGACACAATATCTCATAAAATTAAATCTTATGATGAATTTTGACCATCATCAATATATATCCAAATATTTTGGACCTCTTATTTTTTTATAAAAAAAGACAACTTGCATAAAAAAAATTTACAACTTCGAAGTTTTGTAGACCAAAATTTGTAAGTAATAAAACTAATAATTTGAAGAAAATAAAACTATACGGGAAATGAATATATGTGGAATAATTAATTAATTCAATGGCATTGTCCTCATGGTATGCATGGGTAAGGTTTGATTTAAATTTTAATGAATTCTTAATATATATGCATATAAAATATAATTTAAAAAAATAGAGAAGTAATTTATAACATTAATATATAACATTCTCTTGGTCTTTAAGTCAACTATTTAATTATTCAGAATTTGTTATTTTCTAAGAGGAACGGACCAAATGCAATGAATGTGGATCGATTGTCCCTTAATCAAGAAGCATCGCTCCAAAGACCAATTCTCTCCCCACGTGGGCCTTTTTTTTGGCCCTTTTTGAATTAGAATACAAATCCAATTTAGGTTCAATTTGGTCCAACGGATTGCATAATTGATTACGATTGAATTGACTATGGTAGATTAATTCTTTTTTTAGAGGTATCGTTCCACATAATGAAGTTTATCTTTCTAAAAAATTAATATTATTATTTTTAAATTAAATAAATTAAAGTATAAATTATATAATTAAATGCACATAATATGTACAATAACGTCCATTCAGATAGAATACAAGACATTCTACATGATAAGATAGACGAATGTATTGAACTACAAGCCACGGGGTATAATAAATTAATTTTTCAATAATTAACTTTATAAAAAAGTAATTTTGCGTTTGAATTCGGTTTTCTGGAATTGATTTTATAAATGCAAATTTTATAAGTTGCTTTCTTTTGTTTGTTTATTATGAAGTTTTCATATGTGAACTAAATTCTGCAGTACGTAATGGAGTTGGAAAATTAGTATTAGAAAGGTTTGGTGGGTCAAAATTTTTTTTTTAGAAATGTCGTTTATTCGAATTAAATACAAGATCTTTCACATAATAAAAAAGACTAGTATCACTTAAAGTACAAACAACTAGACAAATTTGACCAATTAACTAGGTGGGTTCATTTATTGATGATAAAATCACTTTAGATTATTATAATTTATATTGCGTGTAGATGTTAATAACGTATTTAATTATTTAAAATTAATTTTAAATGAACAAAAAATTAGTATAAAGTGCGCCTCTTAAATTAACAATTGGTGAAATGAAATGATGCAAAGGTGAGTCTTCAATTCTAATTGGAAATCGGAAAGGAGGGAAATGATTGCATAGGAAATTGTTAAAATACATGATTGTTTGTTCGTGTAATTTATAAGAAAAAAGAAAAATTAATGACAAAATATTGATACAAAAAATACCACTGTTTATATATTAAATGATAAAAAAATTTATTTCATCACAATAATAATTTTAACAAGTTTAATAGTATGGCAATTAGTAACACATGTAAATCATTATAATGATTTGTGACAAAAAATTTATTATCATTAGGCTGTTATATTAATTTGTGATAAAAATTTCATTGTTACCAAGTTATCACAATTAATTTATGATTTTTTTTGAAAGAAAATGGTAGAATATTAGTAATAGGTATCAAAAGCAAGAGCCCAGTCAATTCCATCTGTAGTGGACAGCATACCTATTCTGGTATAAAGCAAAAGCATTTCTCACTATAAAATGAGCATACTTATTAGCATCACATCTAACATTGGCAAAAAAAGAGGAAACAGAAAATCCTTTGCGTCTGATATAATTGGTTCAACGGCAAAAGGATCCGTGTCGTGGAACAGTTTCGAAGAGCACAAATAATAGAAACATAATCTCTTTCAATTAATACGTCTGCCCAGGAATGAGTATAACGCAATTCACACGCTGCCCGTGCTGCTATAGCCTCCGCTGCCTCTTAGCCGAAGAGTTAGATGCACCACTCTAGAAAGCCAAGCCACAAACCGACCACTGTTATTGCGAGCGGCTGCATAATTTGCCTCATGAGTATAATGACTAGTGAAAACAAGACCAGTCCAATGTGGATTAGTATATTCTCCCCTTTGAAAACTAGCCAGAGAGTACAGAATGGTGATTGGTTTCTTGTCTGCATCATTGAAAAGCATATGATATGATGTTGATTGCTGTATTTTTCAACCATTTAAAACTTAATGATTGATATATTGATGGTTTGTTTCATCCTACGGTTACCCACTGTTGTTTACATGCTGTTTACTGTAAGCGTTATAAAGATTAACAAATTTCCCATACATCTAATGGGATTATTCTTAAATCTTATTATAAGTTTGCGGATATTTCATCCTACAACAATCACAATAGACATGATCGACATAAGTTCCTCATCTATGAGTAGTTGTGATTCTCTTGTCATGTAAAATTTCGAGAGTTACTAAAAATTACACACACACAAATTTTGCAAAATAAAGACATTGATATTCTAACACAAGGTTTCTTTTTTTTTTTCCCTTAATTTTATTTATACATATCCACGCTAGAATTTTGCTATATTCGAATCCCTCATCCTTTAAGTGCAAGATTTATGCCATTGAGCTCAATGACTACTCGACTATTCAAGCATAAGGCTTAAGTTACTAACCACGCATGAAATCCTAACACTTGAAATTCTCTACGTCTTGGTCAATTTCTAGGCTTTAGAATTGCTTCCATTGGGTGAAGTTTGTGAGTAGTAAGCCCCAATGTATCAACACTTTCTTCTTCTCCATCCTTCAATCTCCATTCAAACTCTTGCACTAATCTACCTATCATCGTGCAAGTTATCAGCATTGCTTGGAGAGCGCCTGCACAGAACCTTTTCCCTGCTCCAAAAGCCATAGTCTTATGCAGATCCATAGCATCATACCCCCCATCAAGAAACCTCTCTGGCTTCCATTCTTCAGGACTTTCCCATACTTTCTTGTCCATGTTGCAGCCAAAGATATTTATAGCAATCTGCACCAAATTAGCCATTAGCCCCCCAGCTGGACTTCAAGTTTCCCACTTTAAACCCTCTATTCCAATACATGTTTCATTTTTTATTCCTTTTCATGTATATATTCCAAATGTACTAAATATTTTCTTATAAATTATGAATCAGATAAACTTGTCGTATATATATAAAGTTAGAATATACGATGAAACATATAGTGGAATAAAAGATCTATACTGCAAGTTCCTGTTGAAATTGCTAGAGTCTAGTGGAAGACAAATTTACCTCAGTCCCTGCTGGAATATGATATCCTCCCAACTGTGTATCTTCCTGAACATATCTTAGAGGAACTAATGGAGCAGGGCTATGCTTTCTCAAAGTTTCGTGAAAAACAGCAGACAAGTAGGGAAGTTCGTATAACTTTTCCTCCATAAGTTTTTCATTTCCACAAATATTTTGGATTTCCTTATAGGGATGATCCTATTGATGACAAGGAAAATCAGGGTCTGGCCGAAAGAAAATATTTGGATAAGTAAATTACATGAAAGGGATTTCACCTGTCTTTCTGGATCTTTAGCAAGCTCATACATGGCCCATTCTGTTGTCACTAAAGTAGTGTCTGATGATTCGATTATGGCTTCCCATAACAACATTAGCATTTGTTGTTCAGACAATGTTTTTGCCACAGACAACAAGTAATCCAGGTAACAGTTCACTTCCTGATAAAAGGAGTTAAGTTTAGTTTGTTATACTCATATCAGGTGAAAAAACTGTAAAAAATGAATTTCACACAGGTTGAATCTACCTCCCCACGACAAATCCGTTTTTTCTGTTCCTCAATGAGCACAGTCATCACAGCTTGCCTACGGAGATGCATTTGCTGAATATTGTTCTCAAATCTTTTGTTAGGAATCCATTTTAAATATGGGAAGAAATCCCTCCAATCCACCTCAATCGCGCCTTTCATTGGGTCAATCACCAAGATTTCCAAGATCGCATCCTTTGACAAAGTAGTTCCAAGCTCCTTCACATATATAGGCCCCACATCGTTTCCAAGAACCTGGAATTTGGAAACAACGTAAGTCTTCCATTTTGTAGGGGATGTAATAGAAAGTGAATGAGCTTACTTCTTTCAGTGCCAAACTGAAAAGCTCAGGCTGGAATATTTTCCTGAAATTTACAGCGCCAAGAGGATCCTCTTTCTGATAAACTTTCAGTTGTTTTGAAATGTTATCTATCATGGTATCCCTGTGAATACGATGCCGCCTCTGGCATAATAACCAGACAGGACTTAATCATAGGATATGCATGATGATTGTTATAAAAAGACAACCTCTGAATGAATGAAATCCTCATACCTGAGCATTAGGTCCTAAAGTACTGGTTAGAATATGCCTTTTGACCATCTTATGAAATTCACCGTAATCAGTCATGGCAACTATGTTTTTATCACAAGTGAGGATCTTTATTGCATTTGATAGCTTTCTTGTTGAGATGGATGAGAATCTTGTCACCATAGCCTACAGAAACAAGAAATATTGTTACAGTGATAAAGAAAAAAAACTCTGCCAATCAAACACGAAGAAGATTAGTTTTATGTGCTTATAAACTATGATCACAATTCTTTGGAACTGTTCTTTCCTTGCTCATTACAGAAACTGCCCAAGATGAAAGCGAATTACCTCTTTGGCAACATCATTAGAGTTTAGGACAACAAGTGTTGTGGAGCCAGTTCTAATGGAGTAGACAGGACCATATTTCTCAGCCCATTTGGTGAAAGTCTTGTGGGGTTTCTTCTCTTTCAGTTGCAGCAGATTCCCAATCACCGGCAGGCCCGGTATCTCTGCATTCAATCCACCATTCCTTATCCCGTCAATACATATATGAAGTCTTGTTTGGTAAGTCACTTGAATCATAATCAAGATTCAAGAACAGCTATAAGATTATTTTTCTTTTTTTCTTTTATTTTCACCGACTTTTCAGGAATTTTTTTTCTATACCAAACACAGCATCTCCCATTCAATCTAACAGTCCCACTCGATCAATTTCAGTTGACCAATTCTACAAACATGATCATGCTAAAATCCAGGTAGCCCAGAAAGTACTAGAACAAGAGTTTTGGATATTTCCCTCAGATCTTTCAATTAACTCACACACATACACATCAACAGGTGGAGAAAAGGATTGAAGAAGAAAGACAAGGCCAAGAAGAACAAAAGGATAGAAAGGGTTGAAGAAAAATGTACCAGGTGGAAGAGGGAGACCAGAGGATGTCTTCTTATGACCATTCACATATCTACTAATGATCCACAGAGTGACCACTCCAACAGCAACTACTGCAATTAGAGTTTCCTATGACCCTTCTTCAAGACTCAGAATTGCATCCATTCTCACCACAGTACAATGAAAACCAAAGAATACTCACAAGGGCCTTTCCAGATTTATCTAAAGTCTCACAGCTGTATGGTAAATTGGTAATAAATTATAAATTCAAATTAAATAAAGAAAATCCAGATACAAAATCCAAAAAATGGGTTGGTGACTGGGGCTCATTCACGTGGACCAGCCCAAATAATTCCACTGCTGTGAGTCTGCTCACTTGCTCTTTTCTTGCTGTTCGGGGTCAGTGGATAAGCCTCCAAGATTTTGTATTTATATTTCAAGAATCCAGTTTGCTTAAATGTGATTTTGAACACTCGGAATAGAAAAAACAATTTATGTAAAATGGTGAAATTATGAGAGAATGTTCGCAGTTGAGTAAAAAAAGGTTGCTCTTCACTCGAATTCTTCAATTATAAGAATTTTTTTTACATCAGCTCATTGATTACAAGTGGATTTCTTACCTCAACTTATTAATTAGGAGAATATATTTAATTTTTTAATTGAGCTCATTAATTTTAATTAGATTTCCTACTCAAAGCTTATTGATAATGAACAGATTTTCTACCGGAGCTCATTGATTATCAGTAGATTTTTTATTTGAGCTGATAAAAAATGACTAAATATTTTATATGTAAACTTATAGACTATGAGCAGTCCTTTGCATTGATTATAATCAGATTTTCTACCTCATGAGCTCATTGATTATGAGTAGACTGTGAATGGATTTCCAATATTTGATTATGGTAGATTGTGAGTGAATTTCTTATATGAATTCATTGATTATGAGCACATGTTTTGTACCTAAGCTCCAAAGTAAGCTTATGAGCAGATTTTCCATTTAAACATTTATTGTGAAAAAATCTCCTATCTGAGCTCATCGGTTATGGTTATTCGAAGTTATTCGATTCGGAGTTCAATTAACAGAAATGATCCCATACTGAACAGACTCCGACACATACAAATTGTATAAGTCTATATATACATGTATTCTTCCTCCACAGCCACAAAACACACCCCCCAAGAGATTTAGTTCTGCAAATGAGTGGAAAAAACCCCACCATGAAGTTCTTTATACCTTTGTTTCATGGTTTCGAATCGAAACTGGTATATATGTCTTCTAATTTCCTCCTGTTTTTTTCTGAAATCCTTTTGATGTTTGGTTCTATAAAACTACAAATTAATTTTACTTAAAATATATTAACTCACGAACTTTTCCACAGTGGCTGCCGCCAGATTTTGTTGCAAAGGCGAAAGGAGAATTCTCAGCAGAAGCAGTGGTGACCACTCAGCTGGGGACCTGGAAAATGGAAGTCGGAGAATCCAAAGGAAGGTTTTGTTTCCATGGGGGCTATTGGGACAGTTTTCTCAAGGCCCACGATCTTCATGAGGGGGACATCGTCGTTTTCCAACATCATGGCAAAATGCAATTCAATGCTTTGATATTCGATCCATCTTCCTGCGAGAAAGAGTTTCCGGACAAAAACTCCAAACCAGTTGAATATCTGATTGATATTTCATCTCAACTTTCTGATCAGAACCCTTCTTCAGAAAGAACTATAAATGGTCCATGTGATTCTGGTGATCACAGCTCTTCTTGTCTTTCTCCCGTGGTAATATTTTGCTCCTTGATTGCCTTTGGATTAATTTCCACCTTAACTTTTCTTGTCTGAATGAAAAGGAAGTTAAAGCTCACGATTCTAAATGACAGTATATTCCTGTGGGGATTTGGGAGCCGAACAAGCTTGACAAGAAAAAAACTGCATTTCTGAGGATTCCGGCCCCCGCCGGAGAGAGGGAATGGCCTGTGAAGCTCAAATTCTACGAGGATGATAGCAGTAGTGCGGCGAATGGCGGCGTGGCGATTACTAAAGGTTGGTCGGAATTTTGCTTGTCGAACAACATTAAGAAAGGAGATGTTTGTAGTTTTGAAATCGGGGATGCTGCTTTCGGAGGTTCCGATGATGTTGCGGTGATCAATGTAACAGTCACTCCAAAGTAATTGGAAGACATTGAAATTTAATCTAGAGCTCAACAACTAGCTACCTCAAATTCGTATAGATTTTTGATCTGCGTGTACATAAATAAAATAAAAAAATTAGCCAGTTTGAATTCGTATAGATTCTTGATCTGCGTGTACATAAATAAAATAAAAAAATTAGCCAATTTGAATTAGAGTGATTATTATTATTGAAAAAAAGTGGATCTCCATTGATTTTTCAAATGCTTTTATGAGTGCAGTCAATTTGCCTGTAAGTATGAAAGGTTGTGAAAGTGATTATGCTTCAATTATCGATTTACATTATTTTGAATGAAAAAAGTTTTTAACAATTAAATTTTAAAAGTAGAAATTATCTTTATATTATTTTAAATTTTTCTTTTTTGTATGTAGTAACTTTCTCCTTTTGAGGGTAACCAAGAAAGTGAGAAGAAAAATACATTTTGGAACAGGAATTGGATGAGGATGAGCCGATTAACATTTCAAGATATTGCATAATTTTGTTTTTTTGGTTGGCAATTAATATATTATCGCACATAAATTAAAGCCAGTCTAATTAATATGCTGCAAATTAATAAATATAGATTGCATAAATACAAAAGGGGATTCAAGAATCAATCAGAAAAGGGTGGGAAGAGCCTAGACATTTAAGTAACACATGAAAATAAAAATAAGATGAGTATATAATCGGTTATTCAAAATTTTGTCAACTTAAATATATAGGGGTTGAATGAATTATCAAAATAAATAAATACATAGGGTTAAATGGCGATGTAGAAAAGAACTAAAATATTTGAAAAACATTGAAATATTTATAAAATATGTACTTTTTTAATTTGAAATTAATTAAAACAAAAGAAAATTATTGCCAAGACAAAAAAATTTGGCGCTGGTACAGCAAAGTTGGCTTTGTGGGGTCAAAATTCTAGCAATGTGGCATTACTTGATGCTTGATGTAGTTTTATCCACTCAATGTGAATGATTGTAACTATTTCTTTTATATTATTAGTCATCACTCTTCCATTGGCATATCAAAATAGCTTTTAATTATTTTATTTATTGGTGCATACGGTATTGGACATAGGTTTATATATCATTTGAACTATTTTTATACTTCAGATGGCGGAGATAACTAAATTTTAGGAAAAATGATATAATATCTTGTTGAAATTGTTCACACTAAAAATCATCAAAATATTTTCAATCTTATCTATTCAATAGTTTAACATAACGTTATTTAATACAATCATTTAATTTTATCTCTTTCAAATAGGGTACTAGCATTGCTCCCCTACTATGTACGGATTCTTTAAAATTACTTTATATTAATATAATTATTGAAATACAATTATAATTAAAATAATAATATAAAAATAAAAAATATCTAAAAAAATATCAAGTAATTAGTCAAATTAAATTTAAATCTTTAAAATTTAGTATCTAAAAGTTTGCAACATATAAAAACATCTCATATACTTGATGTCATGGAAAATAAAAGTAAAAAAAAAAATTCAAAACATCCAAGGATAAAAGTCTATGAGCATGATTATATACTTTATTTAAAAAGAAAAAAGGAAAATATTATGCATTAAAAGTTAACAGATAGTTGCATTAAAAAATAAAAATATATGAGAATGATATAGAACACAAGATTGATGGCTTAAAAGTTGTTTGAAAAAATTTAAAATTATAATACTTCAAGATTGTTTTAGACTTCAAAGAGGATGAGTATACATTAAGTTAAAATTTAAAATATAAAGAATTATATAATACATTAGTTCCCAAGGATAAGAAAATTCTTATTTAATTTTAATTTTTGATTAAAAATTAATTAAGTTAAGATAAAATTATGACAATAAAGATAAAAAAATTAAAATAAATAAATAAAATAATTATAAAGTTAGGATCAGTATTAATTTATAAGTTTATAGAAACCTTTTAATTTGGCTCATAGATTAGTTATCGAATAATTAAGTGAATAAAAAAGTTTGATTTAGTAATATAAAGTTAAATCATAGTAAATAGATAAAGTAATTATAAACCCAAAATTAATTTTAAAATTGAAATTAGTGACATGATATGAAGATGAAATTAGAATGTAAAATAAAATAAGGAAAAATAATAAATTATTATGTTCATTCTCAATTTTTTTGCATAAATGTAATTAGATATTCATATTCTATTTCGCAAATATCAGAGAAAAAGTAAATAATAAAAAAAATTATTAATCTTTCAAACAATCAAAATTTTAAAAAATAAAAAAAATAAATTAGATATATATTTTAATAGATTAAATAATGTCTAGATTTATAAACTAAAAAGTTAATAGGTGCATTTTCTATTAAAATAATCATCTCATAATTTTTTAAATAGATCAAAAAAATCTAAAATATATATTGATGTAGTATATAAAATTTTGAAAAAGAGCTCGAATTATACATACTTATACATACATAATTACAAATATATGAGTATAAAATAAAAATTAAATAGCATATTTATGAAGTTATAAATATTCAAAAATTGAAACAAATTTTAAAAATATTAAATAAAAAAAAATATCATCCTAAAAAAGTATAAACTAGGATGAAGAAAAAAAGTGAATTGAAGAATAAATTACAAAATTTAACAATAAATTAACAACTTGATTCGAAAAATGAGTCAAAGGATATCAAATGTATAACAATTTAAATAAAATAAAAATTAAATGATAAAATTTATCAATAATTAAAGAGAAAAATATAACTAATAAAAATAAAATAAAATAAAAATATTAAGACTAATTAATAAATGAATTGATAACATAAACTATGTAGTAAACAAAAAAGATATAGAAATTTACAAATTGAATAACAATAAAAGTTAACTGATGGATTTTATTTAGGTTGAAAGAAAATTATAGCATTAAAATCCAAAAATTCTCTTCCATCATGTAATATACTCAAAATAAAATAAAAAAGGTGAACAATAAAATCAAATAAACAATAAACACTTCAAATAATGAAATAAAGATGCACACAAGGAGATAGAAGAAAAGAAATTGTGGAAAATAAAGAGAACATAAAGAATAGATTAAAAAAAATGCTAGAACCTAAGAATATTAATAAAATGACTTTCGAAAAACTCTATATATAGTAGTGTATGTAAAAATTAGTTATTAAAGATAAGAGAAACTCATGATAGACTTATCAAATTATGGAGTTCAAATGATCAAGAAATCTTCCACACATTAGGAGTAGAAATTAAAGATATTTTGTAGATAAAATGTAATTATAATTTTATATTAGAGATAAATAATCTAATCAAGAAAATGATTTCAAAAAATTAAATATCTTTAAAAGGAATAAATAATATCAAACTTAATAACTAAAAATTAATTTTTAAATTTAATTAAAAAATTTAAATTTCTAAGAATTCAAAATTTGATCAAAATTGCATAATCACGTATCCCACACTATTGTGCTATCTATAATGGTATAGATAGATGAGTTCTCTATTATATTGCAAAAAAACTAAAATGATTCAAATTAATAATATAAAAATAAAGTTTAGAGTTGTAGTTATTGCCGAAAGTAACTTTTTATATTTGAAACTTGTTATCTTTTGTACATATCATTTTACCTAAAAATATTTTACATATCTAAAAATATTATTATAAAAATAATTAAATTTTAAAGATTTTGATAAATTGAAATCTTTCATATCAGTTAAATTATGATTATTCATTTCCCAACCTTCTAGTTCTTTAAATATGTTTTGAATTTTGAATAAAAGAAAATTAGAAATAAGATACAATCATATTGATTAGAGATAATAATAAAAAAATCAATGAATTTTTTTAATTGAATTAAAATACTGAAAATTCTAAGAATTCGCCATTTGGCCAAAATTGCACAATTATAATCAAAGTTGTATAATTATGGATCCTACACCGTTATGCTATATATAATAATATAGATAGTTATTCGCACTCCATTCTAAATATTTGTGTTAGGTTATTAATCAAATATGCACTTACTTTTAAAATCAATTTATATTAATTTGCAAGACAAATCTACCTTTTAATATAATAATTATCACTTTCAACTTTGTTACTCATGAAAATATTTCATTTCAACTTGTCCAACTTAATGTAAAATAGCAATAAACTTGGCAAATGGGCATCTGTGGGTAACTTAAGAATGAATAATGACGGGTTAAGTAAATTTACTTATAGGTAGCATTATCTGTTTTTTATTGAATTCGAGATAATGGACCCATTATCCATAACTATGAGTGATGGATAACCCGCATATATTGGTATTTTTATTTTTTTTATTTACTTGAAGGTAAATTAATATGTATTTTTTAATTTACATAATATTATTCAAATATTACTTAAGTACAACTAATAAAAGAAGCTATAAATTTTAAATACTACATTGAATAAGTACATAAAGTATGTTAAGTTTTTTAGTTTGAAACTTATATATTTAAACATCTATGGATTTTAAGTTATATTACATTTCAAAGTTCAAATTTAAATCTCATTATATGTCAAAAGTTTTTTGAATTAAAAATTTAAATACCACTTGAATATTGTTGTTATTATAGAAAAATATGTTATATCCTCCAAATTATTAATGAAAATTAGAGAAAAATTTAATATATATATATATATATATTATTGTTCACCAATTACCCATGGACTGGGTCAAAAAGTAGTCAGTAATTAGGCGGTAGATGAAATTATCCACATTTTACTGAGTGGAGAAAATGAGGCCTATTATTCGCATTTCTTTGGGTACCCGCGAGATGGTTATTGTTTGCCATGTCTAAATAACAAAATGTAGTGCTCTTTTCTTCTTTTATTTCATTTTTCTGATTAAAATAATTGTATACAGTAGTCTTTAAAAAGTAAAACAAAATCCACATTTGGGGTGTGAAGATATACTATTTTGTAGTAATGCTATTATTTTCCTATTAAAGTTTAAAGTTATGTCTTCAATAAGATGATTGAATTTAAAGATTGGATAATCTATTCATTTTTATGTGCCTATCAAGTTTACATGGAATCAATCAAGGCTCAGAATAAATCAATATTATATTCAATAGGACAAAAAATAGTACATTAAGGGAATAATTGTCTAACAATTTAAATTAAATAATATCTTAAAAATAAAGAGATACAATGATCAATTCCTATAGATTAAAAGTCGGAATGCTAATAACAAACTTTGGAGTACAAATAATAATACCCTATTGTCTTCTTACTTGATTCTCCAAATCATTGTTCATCTATAGATCACTTTAAAATTTACGTGACAGTTTTCTTCAAATCACCTTTTGTTCTCCCAATCACTTCAATAATCAATTGATTTTCTAATTCACTTCAAAATTTAAAGTCTCGCAATATGTTCAATAAAATACCGAGAATTATTTTAAACCTCTTTCAATTAATAATTTTGAAAAGAAAAGTGAGAAAATATATTTTTTCTTGAACAAGAATATTTTAATTAAAAAGACAAAAAATAAATAAAAATAAAGGCCAACTTAATAATTTCCTAGTCGTTGAAAAACGTTCTCATGAGTTTTGTGAGTGTTGGTTTTAGTGAAGTCCCTTTCACAATATTCTTTATGGATTCTTTACTTGAGTGTTCTACTAAAGTCAATATATTTATTTGATTTATATAATAGCTTCTCTGCATTTGGTTTATATATCCATCACATCATTTTGATAGATGTATCAAGGAACTGCAGAAACATAAATTCAACCTTCAAATTTCTTTTGTTAATATACTTCTTATACAAACGATGACTTTTCTTTTCCCTCAATTCTCATCTAAATTTCAACTTTGGGCTGGAATTATTTTGTTATTTCAATCATCACTAACCCTTTTCAGAAAAACTTGTTATTGGAATTTGAGCAGTCAATAATTTTATGATACAAAAGAGTTGTACCATCCATTTATAATTTTATCTCTTAAAATGAGTTTTGGAGATCGATTTTATCCTACGAAAAAGAGAGGTTATCTAAAAATTTCAACAAATATTATCAAAGTCTAAAAACTCTTATTTATATATTTCTAAAACAATCAGTGGCTTTCCTTTAGCCTCTACTTAGCCAAGGCAAAGGAGACACTGTACATTTACATGGTCCAAGTTTTGTTGGGTTTCTAAAGTTTAAAGTGAACAGTCTCAATATTCAGCAAGCCCCCTAGTAAGTAACCCTCATTAGCAGTAATGGAGTGTATTGAAAACATTTACGCTAATTTCTGATTTTGCATTTTAGTAAATACAATGTTAAAAAGTCCTTTCCTTTGTTGGCGTTGACGGAAATTGCCTATGTGAATGTGACTATTAGAGATATTTATTTATTTATTTTTTATAATACTGAGTTCAGTTAAAAAATATTTAAATTAATACTTATGTTAAAAAATGCAAATAAAGCACTTTTTTCGCCTGATCCCGAAAATCCTTTCACAAGGTCAAATTTTTAATTGTGTATTTATTTATTTCAAAATTCACAATAGATCAATTCCCCTTTTGATTTGGGAGTATTGATTGCATCCCTAATTTTAAACTTCATGTCATACTTATCAAGTGACGCGCTATCCAATTGGATTGATTGGGATGACAATTTCCAATTCCAAATATGTAAAAAATCAGAATTTTGATCAAATCACATGTCGCAATATATTAAACCTTTAAACCTTTTAATTCTTTAAGAGACTCATTTAAAAAATTCGCAATATAACTGAAAAGACATCATATCAAAATCAACCATATAACAAATGAATTATACTTGCCATTCGTAAACACTTTCAGATAGAAAGTTGAATTGTTAATTCATCGAGCAACATAATTCTCACATTTATGTGTGATGTTCTGTGTTTAAATTTTATGGAACCATTTATGTGTGTGAGCATGCGTAAAAAAGACAATTAATTAGCTTTAATTACCATTCAAAATTTCATAGAACTAATGTCCCAGAGACAACACTTTCGATTACAAACACCAAAAAGTAAGTTGAGTCTCAGAAGAAATTCTACAACAACAACCTAAAATTGGTGAATGAAACTTACCTTCCAACAGAGAAAGAGGCTGCTATAAATATCATCTCATTAATCTACTCTCCAAGTGAAAATCATCACTCTTTAATTAGATGATTTTTGGCACGCAGAAAATAGCTGCAAGCTAATGAAAGCCATTACCAAAGAAGTGAACAGCTCAAATCCTACTACCTTCGGAAAGTGCCATCCCAATCCCCGTTTCAGATAACTGTAAAATCCAACGCAAATGATCATAGATTGAGGGATGAGTTTTCCAAAATGAACAAATATCTTATAGTGTAGAGAGAACAGTACCTTGTGATAGATGGCATTGTTGCCACAATCCCTGCACATGCGTATATAATAGGAGTCAAAGTCTTGGGTTTAGATTTCCTGAGCCACATTAAAGAGCCCAATGCAGCAAGTGATACACTTAACACCTGAAATACAATAAGCCAGATGTATTGCAAGGGCATGAAAATGATGAAATCTTTAACAATTGTGCAGAAGGGCTTTCCAGAAACAAACCATATGTTTGAATTAAAAAGTCTAATCTGGCATGTCCAGTCATATAGATAAAGCAAGAATATAATCAACATGAGATAAAATTTCTGGTACCAAATTAGCATTTGCTTCAAGACCCTGCAAAATGTAGTCCCAAGTGAATTCTAAACCTCTAGCACCCATCCAGAGAGGTGCCAGCCTATGGAGGACAGAATCAGCAAAGGCCCAACCTGAAAACAATGAAAATGGAACCTTAAATGCCGAAAGGAGAATGATCAATAGAAGTAGGAAGAAGCATTGTCACTTAAATCAACAGAAGACAGCACATCATCTGGCAACCAATAAAGCAAAAGAACGACACAAGCAGGAAGTGCGATTAAAAAGTAAAGATTATTGGCAAAAGCTACCAAAACCATACTCACCAAGTCCGACAGCTTGGAATTTATGATTTTGAGAAATATTCCTGTGAGTTAACTGTGTCAAGGCAAAATAAAGACCGGCAACATCTATGAACCCAATCAAAGCTTTCAATAACTCCTGAGAGAGAATGGAAAAAGAAGTACTTCAGAATTTCAAGTAAATTAGGGTTCCTTGAAAACAAAAGTAAACAATTCATCACTAATTATGCTCTGTTAAATTTTGCTGTGGAGAAGTATAGGAGCCTGAGTGAAGAAACTAAATATAGCAGAAAAGGAAAAAAGGGAGAGTGGAGAGCCGCAGGGGGGAGGGGAAGAAGCCAAATTAGCATACATAAAAAAGACTATACCAACACCTTCCAAAAAAGTCCATCTCATCAATTTTCTAATTAAAATTCAAAAGACAAATCAACAGAATGCCATGATGCATATCCCATTCAAATGATTTAGTCATATACAAGGACAAGGCGGCATGTTAAATGGTTTTCACATGATTCTTTTTAGAACTTCATGAGATCTGAAAATTAACATTCAGCAAACAACTGAATGCCTCCCTCTGCAGTCTGCACGCAAAGTACCAGGTATCCACAACTAAATAAACGACCATAGGGAGACCTTCACTCTAACTGTAACACCCCGAATTTTTCTTTTGGATAATAATTAGGAAAATGGAATAATATGATAGTAGGAATTAGGCTTTAAATAAATAAAATTTAAGGGGGAAGGTTAATAAAATTATGAAAACTAGGGGGACTGAAAATTTAAGTTAGTTGGACT